>NNCF01127199.1:40864-62818 GCA_002313205.1 Laupala kohalensis
AAAAATATGTCAAGATCTGATTGAGGAGGTCTATAAATACACAAAACAACAATACCGGTGTCGGTCAGATTAACTGCAGAGAATTCGAACACACTATCTACGCAGAAGTTCTCGTAGCCTGTCAGTGGAGAAGATAAAATATCATTACGACCGTAGATACACGTACCTCTGTGGGGATTTTGGCCTTTAAAATTTTGTCGACAGTAAGAACTTGCTAAATAATAATTAGAAATAGCAATATCATTGATGTTCTTAGTTGAAAGCCAATGCTCTGTGATGCATAGCAAATCGAATCGACTTTCGTGTACCGGAATTTCAATGTCTGTCAATTTGTTTAAAAGGGATTGGACATTATGATGAAATATAATTATTTTATTTTCGCAAAGAGTTTGTGACTCACGAGAAATGGAATCGACGTTAGATTGTTAGATATATTACGCCATCAATTATTATTGTAATTACCTCATTAAAATGGCCGGAGAGGTATGTTTTTCACGTTGAAATCACATTTAATACTTCAAGTTACTCAGTTTATTTATACCGATTTAAGATATTTTAGTGATTTAATTGTTCCTATGCAAGTATTGCTATAAAGTTACCCTCTTTTTTGCCTCCGTCCGAAAATCCGTCATGAATGTCTGGGTGTCGGATGGGAGTTTGCAGTAGAATACGTACCATGTTCTAGGAGCGAGATATTCTCCGTGGGACAAATTCGCACCCCTTATGACGGCGTAATTATGCGCTGGATTTTCACGCGCAGTTGCCCTCGTTTTTCTGTGCTACTGGATTATCACGCGAATCGTCGAGGTGAAATTGTGTTCCGACGCCGAAAGACGAGTTAACTCTCAGTTTCTGGGTTATTCGCGCACCGCGTGGGAGATGAACCCAAATTTGCGTGCAGGATGGAAGATAATTTTTTTCGAGTATTGTTTTATGGTTACCTCCTGTTTGATTTGGAGGAGAGCTTTGTCATTTATTCGTGAAATTCCGTACGTCATTCTCTGCAGGTTTTTTTTTTTAGATATTTCCCAAAAGACGCGAGAGTCTCAGTTCATATAGCTGTGACTAATGAAAGGCGAAATCTCCGTCTATCCACCATTACACCTATTAACTACTTCCACTACCCCTCCATGTGGGTCAAGTTGTTGGTAACCCAGCTAACCGGTCCACCGGCAAATAACAATGACCTACCACCCACCTCCTAACTCCCATCGCTCCATGTAGTTAAGTTGCAATAGCACGGTACATTCCCCATTTACTAAAAACTACAACAAAACTGATGACGATAATAATGTCCGAAGAAAACTTGAAATCGATGTTCTTATTCACTATTCAAGAGAAATTCCTTTAGGCGCGAGAGTCATCAGTACTTAACCGACAGAGTGCGTCTGCATCATACCCTGTATCATGCTCAGGAAATATTTGACTATCAACTAGAGTATACGCGAATGAGAATCTCATTGTTGTATTTGTGAATGGGAAATGTAGTGTGCTATTCAAGCTTATCTTCATGGAGCGATAGAAATAGGGCTATTGTTAGAAGACGGACCGGTTAATTGGGTTTACCAACAACTTGACCTACGTGGAGGGGTTAGTAAGAGTAGTTAATAATAGTTAGAGATATTGATTCTATGAGGAGCTGGATAGAGGAAGGAAGGTTTGATTTCAGTAGTCACAGCTATAAGAACTGGGACATTAATGTGAAAAGCTTCAAATTTTCTGGCTCCATCGAACCCGGGATATGTTGGTGATGAGCGACAACACTACCACCTGAGCCACGGAGAATCCAGAGTCGGTCACAATCAGTACGTTCCGGGTGTACGTCCTTGAGAATATGATGAGGGTAGAGATACCAGTAGAACAATGATTCGGATCAAAAAACCAAAAGGAGAGAAAGATAATTTAAGCCGAAGAATAATACACCAGTGAAATACATTATTCATTTTATCTCCCGAGTTGTTGTTCATTTTAATACCGTAATTATGAATAAACATTTTAAAGAATAACAGTAAATTAAGTAAATTTATGCAATTGTAATTCACGGACAAATAAATATATATTGACAACGGTCGCGTAAGACTACGTATCAAATAGCAATTTCGTTTCTCCTCATACCTATTTAAAACTGATAAAGTTTAAATTATTAATTACTTTATAATGGTTTGTAATAATTGATATTAACATTGTTGAAGATGTTTCACTTCTAACGTGGGGTCCAGGGAACCAGAGGTGTTTGCATCGTGAACGGCCGAACTAGTTCATATTGACTCCGGCCACGGAAGTCTAGGTTTATACAGAAAAAAACTTGTTTGTCCGGGTCATAGAAAGCATTAATGATACCAAGCTACATCTTAGTGATAACCCTGACCCGAGTTATAGATAAGTTATAAATTTCGCCATCCCGACCCGGGTTCTTCTCCGGTTTTCCTTCGGTTAGAAGTGTTTTTATACAGGTTATCTAGACTCTTGCCTAGGACTGGTGGTCTTATTAATACTATTGTAATATTTAATCTTGAATTAAGAGAAATTTTAAAATTTTCTGTTTATAAACAATATTTTCTGAATAATTTAAAGATTTGATAATAATACGTATTTGTGAAATTAGTTTTTTGTATTCTGTTGATATTATAAGCAAATTTTTTTATTCTTATCTCGTGTGCTGAAATGTGTAATCCACCTTTGCTTCAGAGACCTTGATCGGAATTGTTAAGATGGTCCCATGCAGATTTAACGGATTTTCCGACCGTTTTGTTTTAGTTTATTTGTCTGGCTTCAACTTTTCGAATTCGAATAATTTTCGGATGAACTCTTAATCTTGAATTGCACATCTTACAGCCACTTTTGATTGTCATAATTCACAATCTGTAAATAATTAAGGTACAAACTCCGGTCCTGTTTTTTTGAATGGTTTTAATTTTACGAGACGAATATGAAATAACAGATGCAAGGATGTGTCAAAGGTGACACTTAATACGAAAAAGTCTATTGCAGATAAAGATACACTCTGAAATACTAGTAAATGAGTAGATGTTTGTTGTTTTGTTTTGCTTTTTTTACGGAGAATGACTTGTTAGTTGAACGTTCCCACCAAAGTATAATAGAAATCACACCGTAGGAAAACCTTGGCGCTAAAGACTTTTTAATTTTCGCCGCCGACGAAGATGTCTGAATGTAGCACTACGTGTTGTCAAGGTGGCGCATCTAATGCTCCTCTTCATTTTAGCGAGAAAAGCTATTGTCCAGAGAAGAAAACGCAATATTCAGAGAATAACAATTAGCTCTGTAACAGGAGTAATGGATGAGTCAAGGGTAGCTCATCTTTCGATGTCTAAACATATAAAGAGGATAAACTTGTTTGTCCGGGACAAACCGCGTGTCGGCATGCAGAACTATTAACGTTTCGGCCATCTTGCTGTGGCCTTCTTCAGGGCTACGTCAGAGTACGACAGCGTCTTATGTCTGCACGACTTCTTCGTATTTCGTGTGTCACCTTTGACATATCCTTGCATCTGTTCTTTCATATTCGTCTCGTAAAATTAAAACCATTCAAAAAAACAGGACCGGAGTTTGTACCTTAATTATTTACAGATTGTGAATTATGACAATCAAAAGTGGCTGTAAGATATGCAATTCAAGATTAAGAGTTCATCCGAAAATTATTCGAATTCGAAAAGTTGAAGCCAGACAAATAAACTAAAACAAAACGGTCGGAAAATCCGTTAAATCTGCATGGGACCATCTTAACAATTCCGATCAAGGTCTCTGAAGCAAAGGTGGATTACACATTTCAGCACACGACACAAGATAAGAATAAAAAAATTTGCTTATAATATCAACAGAATACAAAAAACTAATTTCACAAATACGTATTATTATCAAATCTTTAAATTATTCAGAAAATATTGTTTATAAACAGAAAATTTTAAAATTTCTCTTAATTCAAGATTAAATATTACAATAGTATTAATAAGACCACCAGTTCTAGGCAAGAGCCTAGATAACCTATATAAAAACACTTCTAACTGAAGGAAAACCGGAGAAAAACCTGGGTCAGGATGGCGAAATTTATAACTTATCTATAACTCGGGTCAGTGTTATCAATAATATGTGGCGATTTATCATTAATGTTTATCTATGACACTGTGGGAAAATCCTTTAAATTTATTTATAGAAATAAATATATACAAAACGTATGCTTGAGAAATATTCTAACGGGGATTTTCCTGGTATTTTTTATTCCTTCGTCGATTTTTCGGAGAATGTCATTCTCTCGTTTGTTTAAGTATTCGAAATAGCAAGAACCAAAATCACTGAGGAACTTTTTTGTTTTGAAGAAAAAAATTAGAGTGTATAATTGAATGAAATATTTCCTTCGAAAACTTTTCTCTCTAATTATGTCCCATTTACCTCATTAAGGAATAAGTTTTGTGTTTAACCACCCGTAACGTTGTATAACCAGTTGTCTTTCCACTCATTAATTCCTTACGTGTGAAAAACACCCTAGTATCAATAAATTTCTCCTTATTCCTGGTACAAGTTTAACACGACACAGATGCAGAAAACAATCTTGTGATTGTCGTTCATTCATTTTTTTCTGTCAGCTTTCAATTATCTCCGACACCTTCATGTTGAATACCTACTAGATGAACAAGTTTTTCTTTCTTTTAACAGCCTGTGGCGTTCTGAGGCTTTTTAATTCCCATTGGGAAATCTGACTGCTGAGTTTAAATACCTCTAAAAACAGGAATATTTTTAGAACTGCATTAGAATCCCTCTTAACCGGTCTGGTCGGGACAGAGATCCTGACCGGTTAATGTGAGGTTCCCGTCAAAAATCAATTTTCGTTCAAAAAGAGCCCAGAATTCCATCAGGTTATCATCAACACACAAGCGAATAAGACATCGTTGCAACTCATTTTATTGTACTCTATGTACGCAGATACATAAACGAAGACGGAAAAATTGATTCATAGAAAACACACACATGAACTTAATGATTCATATCAAAATAAACCGGGAAGCATAAGGGGAATTCAACTGGCGACCTACCTCCTCCTCCACCGTTCAGCCCGACACAACACTAACACATTGCGTACCTAACATCGCATCATCCCTTTCTACTTTCCAGACCATCAAACAATGAATGTTTTTTAGTCCAGCTATTATACGCGCAAAGACTGTTCTACGAGATAGGTGGGTTGAACCGAGGACCGGATCCGAGGCCGGTTAAAACAGGTTTTACTGTATAGAAAAAATATTTTCCGGAACATTCGGAAAAATGGTTGTTCCGTAATGATAATGGTGTGGTAGCGTTAGTGAAATGAAACAATCTTTCGCGGTCATGGCAAAAGTTTGCAAATGATGCTCCCGGGTTGGACGTGAAAATATTTTCATTTTAATATCGAGATCAACAAGGATGTTTTGAATAAAATAAGTACAAAATTATGTCCACGTCCCAGTCCCCCACTAACGCGAATCAAAAAACGGACGATACAGGAATTTTGTATAGATTTTGTACAATTTTGTACAAGTCGCGGTCATTAGTTATTAACTATCGAAAAGGGGGGGGGGCTGAGGAAATATTTCGCCTGTCCCCCCAACACGAATTCAAAAATTGAACACTGCTATCGTATTCTTTAAATTTTGTTCAACAAATGAAAATGTTGTTAAATAAATTCAAGAAAAATGTGTTTGAAACAAATAATGATAAAAAAAAGTCGTCAGCCCCCCAACACGAATTCAAAAATTTTCATCACTATTTGTTATAAACAATTATTTAACAACATTTTCATTTGTTGAACAAAATTGTACAAAATTTAAAGAATACGATAGCAGTGTTCAATTTTTGAATTCGTGTTGGGGGGACAGGCGAAATATTTCCTCAGCCCCCCCCCCTTTTCGATAGTTAATAACTAATGACCGCGACTTGTACAAAATTGTACAAAATCTATACAAAATTCCTGTATCGTCCGTTTTTTGATTCGCGTTAGTGGGGGACTGGGACGTGGACANTTTGTAGGACCCCGTAGTAACACATTATTAAGTAATTTTCCATTTTCTCTGCTTTAACTTAGCAGTTGTCTTCACACAGCGCTAATCTGATAAGAAAGGAGGAGGAGTCATCACTCACATAGAACTAATGTCTTCGTCATCACACATTTGAATTAAAAAAATATTATCTCCTTTACATTTTATTACTTACATACATCTTTGTATTTTAAATATAATATTAAGAATATATTAAGTATTTCGTAAGATCTGAATTGTTCCCATCACTTAGTTAAGAAATAACCGTAATCGCCAAACCTTTTAAACGTGATTACAATGAGTATTTCAATCGCAATTGAGAATATGGATTATTGTTTGTTTTTGGAGATTGATGTAACTGATAGTCTCCCTGCTTTCAAGTGCTTTTTTTTACTGCTCATTGCATACTTAAATTATTTTTTAAGTCATGTTACACGACTGACCCGTGTTTCCTGGTTACTATATTTCTTGGAACTTTTTACGAAATGTCTCGATCTCTTTATCTCAGCATGTCTATATGTAAAGATGCTTAGTCCATCATTTCCAAAAGCGATCGGAGCCGAAGCCAGAATTTTATTTTAGGGGGCGAGATATTATTTCCCAAAATTTATTGACGTTTCGTTTAAAGTTATTTTTCTTGAAAATGTTTTAAATATGTGATGTTGCTTTTTTAACTTTGAAAAGCACTTTCCTTATCATTCATTTTTTTTAAATTGGCATGTATGTGCGAGCTTCCGTTCCCCCTGGACCCTGCATTCGTTCCTGGAGCTATTAGTACAAACAACTTACATTTTCAGATGAAACAAGCCAATAAATGTTGACTCTGTAATAATACGTCTCCTGGATGACGGTCAATTTTTTTATTTCTTGATATCTTATGCCGCATATGAATAAAACAAAAGCCCTTTTTGCTTCAATAAAACGTCGGAAAAGAGAAATAATATGGCCCGGGTTTTTATCCGGTTTTTCTTCTGGTACAGGTGGATTTTTTATATACAGGCTCTCGCCGAGGGACGGCGGCTTATTGAAATAATTACTCTTGAATTTAGAGTTATTATAACGGTTCCGATTTATAAATTACGTTTCCCGAATAATATATTGTTTGATAATAATACATATTTGTGAAATACTTTGTTTGTGTTTTATTAATACAAATTTATGTTTTTTGTAGATATTATATCATTTTGTCAACAACTTTTTTTAAATTTATATCTTAGGAGTGTGCTGAAATGTTAAAATCGCGTGTGCCTTACAGCCTTTGATAGAAATTGAAGGGATGGTAAATTAATTTATTGTCCTCCATGTGGCCAAACGCAGTTTGTTAGTTTTTTCACTATAATTTTTTAAAGAAATCATTCTGTAAGATGTTATTACGGTTTTCCTGGTTCGTTATCAAAATGAAAAGAAGACAAAGAAGATTCGTCAACAATTTCTATGCAATCTACTGCGCAGTTTTTTTAGTTTATAACTCAAATGATGATAACGTCTGCTAATAGAGAGAGGTACGGTGGAATGTGAAACGATAACCGGAAGAAAGCAAATTATATACTATTCTGCACTCAGAGAAGATCATACATATTTATATTTAAAATATAATAAATATACTTGTATTAATTAACCGTTTTGAAAATTAACGAGTAAACCTAAAATAATGAAGAGCAATTCCACTCTTTGTTTTCAAATATTAAAATTCCATTCTAACAAATTAGGAAGAGCATTATCAGATAATAATCCTTAATTATTTCAGTTCAAGTTTCTAAAGTGGTTGGGAAGAAGGAAATTTCACAAATCGAAAGGAATGAGAACAATACTCAAGGACAAAAAAAAAAGAACTTTTCTCTCATTTGTATCTTCCTGTTCCAACATTACGCCACAAAGCAAATAACCAGCGGCGACGTTTCGTTAGAAACAGGGAACATAGACTTCCACACGATACGATCGGGGTGGAAAATGATAATGGCACGTTGAACGTGTAATTATTTATTCATTAATGCAGACTTGATTACGATGACATAACCTCACGTTTAGGAGTACTGCTGCTAAACAAGTGGAGATGAGACACTAATTGCCAATTATTTAGCTTTCGCGGCGCGGAGCGTGTCAAACCATTCTGCGAAATACGCGAATAATTATTTGGGTAAATTCCTCCATTTCTGAGTAGTTGCGACTGGGGGTAAGGCGGACGTGACGGAGTTGCTACGTCATATCCGTCGGTGGCGGAGGGGGAAGGGAGAAGACGTGATGTGTGGGGAAGAAGCTTCCTTTAAGGAGAGAAGAGCACTGCAAATGAGTCAAATCACTGAGATATATAATTGTTTTCTTTATTTTTATTCTGATTGTTATAAAACACACCAATATGAATAATAATGTTAAAAGACATTATTTAATTTCTATCTAATAGTTAATAATATAGTACAAATAATGTCCAAGAATTCGCTTGACTTGTTTGAAATGCACGAGAGCATGTAACAACATGGCGGCCGAGCGAGACGGTTTCGTGATATATGCATCTCACCTCTGAAGAAGTGAAATATCTTTCTCAGATGTCCTGTAACCTATAGATAAAAGTGATGTAAAAAATACTTCAAACGAAAATTTACTACAAATCAAACTAAACATTATCACTTTCGCGATTTCAAAGTTAGTTTTATTTTGTAAATAAATGTTTTCTGCATAAGACGCATTACTCCAATTATAATTGCAATTATTTCATTTAAATGGCCGGTGAAGTATGTTTTTCTAACGTTGACCCACAATAAGTACATGTTACTCTGTTTATTTACTCCAATTTCAGATATTTTAGTGGTTTGATTCTACCAACGCTAGTACTACCTTAAGTAGAACCGGCGCCCCAGTCAAATCTCTGAGAAATATGTTTTTACTAATTGTATTACAAAGCAACATTAGGAATTTTCATCAGGAAAATACAAATTATAATTTGTATCAATATTTACAATATTTACGAATTTCCTTGTATGCAATAGCGTATTCGTCTTGTATTAAATAACAAACATATTGACATTGTATATGTATTATAACTCGCAGCTAACTTTTTATCTTATCTAGGAACTTTTGCTGAAATTTTTGAATCCGCCTCTGCTTTAGCCCTTGATCGGGATTGATGAGATGGTCCCTCGCTTGCTTCCGGATATAAATTAGTTTATATCCTGAAAAAGAAAAAAAAATCCGTAGAGATAAAAGAAATGTACTAAATATTATGGTGAAATTATCTCGTATTTACGAAACTACTCAACCTGTAGATTTAACTGATTTTTATTGTAATTCTGTCTGGTACGCGGATTTGTGTTACAGAAATGTTCTTTGGATGCATCAAGATAACTAGTTGGACAAGACACGACAAGTAAACGCAATGAGAGGTGAGTACAATTGACCCTAATGCTGCTTCACCAAGAGACTGGCGCAATGTTCGCGCTCCACTGCCTTGACACGAAGATACCTGATCGTTGCGGAGGAGAGATGTGTTCTAGTACCAATACTGTTGTTCGGGAGAGTTTTGTTTCGCGGCAGTTCATATGGTAATTCGTCCTTACTTTCCGGTGGAACAGTGCAACAAAGGAGAAAGGATTTATCGAAGTTGCATCTACCGAAACTACACGGCTCTTCAGGTGCCACGAGAGAACGCTTTCCCGGTCAGTGAGGTAAGGTGTTGCACTCGTACGGAAACTTTCTTTGTTCGGCTCCTCAAACTTTTTATAGACACCCAAAGAACTTTTTATACCATCAATTAAAAAAAATACTATTCGTGTTTAATTCAGACTTTTTAAAAAAATTTGACAACGAGAATCTGGTCAGAAGATAGAAAAGACTTAAACCTTTCGAGTTAGTGTTGTGTGATTGTGTGAGTGTTATGTAGTGTGTAGCGAGTTATATAGTGTGATTGTATGAGTGAACAAATATACTGCTATGCTAATGTAGGACTTACATTGTGTGAAGTGATTCTTGAACAATTAATGTCAATGAAAAAATATAGGACACTATTGGATGAACTAATTTTGTAAAAAATTTACTTTATTTTAAGAAACAGATGTAAATTGATGGTTGGTCAAAAATGACGAAATTCAATAAAAAAAATTAAAAAATCGTGTTTAATCCAAGAAAATTTTTGTTCGTATTTATTTTAGTCTCCTCATAGCGTTGAAATGAAAGAAACAAGAGAGGATAAATATTTCCTCGAAGAAGATCAACTTAACTCATGTGCATTTCTTGTTCATAATTTAGAACGAATAATTATTTTAAAATTACCCGAAATTTCCCCACACCCCCTTTATTTAGAGAAACCGTCAATACTTGAGTAAAATTTGACATAAACTTTATAAAATTTGATGCCAAAAAATATATATTTCTATCTAAAAAATTACCTACATTACTACTGAGAAAAATAATAAATAAGTGAAAAAGCCTCCAAGTAAGAACAGGATGAATTGCTGTCTCCAGTTATGATACCTAGTTAGTTATCTTGATTATTTACTTTTGAATCACATTCAAGGATTATTTTGTCAAAGATCTCCTTTCAAGATATTTTTTTCAAATTTTGCGTACAATTAATATCATGATTGTATACAGTTCACTAGAAGGCAAGTTAATTTCTGTGTTTAGAGAAGTACAGAAGGGGAATCTTTTCTGCCACTTTTTTCCCCCTATCTCCATCCATTATAACAAGCAAGTGGAGTGAATCTTGGCGTATTAGAACACAGACGTTTTAACCATCGAACTAAGTACTTCCTTCTGCTTAAAGACTCATAAATCAAGATGATAGTCTGTTGCTTTAATCATTCTTCTTACGAGAGATAACGTTGTCGAAGGTAATCATAGTCTTGGCACTCCGCTTGTCGACCGACAGACAGATAAGAGGAAGTGTATAGTGCCCGAGGAGCGAATCTGTCACGGTGCGTCGAACGCGCAACGGATGTTCTGGAAGCCATAAACCATTGTGGCTCGTCACTTTCACCCACATTCGTTAACGAGAGCTCGTTAGATGCGTGTTGCACAGCGGGAAGAGGGATCATCCTAAAGGGAAAGAGGGCGGAAACGAAGGGATGGCACCTTCAACGTCCGGAATACAGTGGAACCTCGTTTATTCGACCCTCGGTCAACCGACTCTCGTTTATTCGACTCTCGTTTATCCGACTCTCGTTTATCCGACTCTCGTTTATCCGACTCTCGTTTATTCGGATCAACTTTTTATAGAACCGGTTTTAATATCAAAGTAATTATTATTATTTTTTTTACAAAATTGATCTTAAGCTAAACAGATTTAAATGTGGTGATTTGTACGTGAATTGAATAGTGGAAAAACTGATTATGTTATTTACTTCATTTATTGCGGAATTCTTTTATTAAAATGTAAAAGTAAATAATACAAATTTTCTGTTGGGTATAGTTGGTATTGTCCTAAGTCTTAAGTGAACCATATAGAATACAGTTCTGCTTTTGATGGTGCCTCGTCATTTATGCGTTAGTCTTTTATTCCTCAGTAGTTTAGAAAACACCATTGCGACTTAGTTTTCATTAAGAATATGTGTCAAGTTTTTTTCTCCACAGTACATTGTTTTATTGCTTATTTTTCTCCGGTTTTCCTCTAGGTTTTTCTCCGGTTTTCCTGCGTGTTATGGTGGATTTTCCATAGGTGGGAATGTCATTTTATACTTACGTTATTATTAATATCGAATTTTGACTGGACATTTATCTACGAATCATTTTGGAATAATAAATTGATAACCGTACGTATTTTATAAGTATTAAATTCGCCACTGCACTTGGGTTCTAATCGGAATTGTTGGGATGGCCTCTAGCTTGTTTCGAGAGAGTATTTGCAACTGCTTTTTTGACAGTAAAGTTTATTTATATTTATTACTTATTTCTCTTATACTGATTTTCTAGTATAAGGATATGTGCTGGTTCAAGTTATTTTGGATGAACAAAGTTTTACTGTGTAGAGAAGAGAACGCACACTCGTACTTTCGTAAAAATTTATAGATACCAGATTCAGAGTTTCACAAAAAACATTCATAAACGCTTCGCTGACAAGTTGCCATGCTTGTAGTTGTATAGTTAGTGTCACTCATTACATTGTTTAAAGTATCATACTTCAGTCACAGTCACACGACACTACTTTTACTCGTACCTCTCCGATTATTCGTCGATTATGATATCCGATTATTCCATATTACAATAATATATTATTTATTAAACTGCAAATGGGTAGATCATGCCCGGTAGCACAATATTAGAAAATACTATTAAATATACAAAAGTATATATTACAGAGAACTGAAATTAAAAATTGTTAAATAAATGATTAAACTATTCCGATTATAAGCTGTATCATTTCCCGTATTGCTCAATCTTGGAAATTGAATTAATTTCTTGTAATTGTTGTGATTTTCAGCAGGTTCATAAAATAAAAATACTACATTATTATCATGTGGCAAAGGGCAGCTCACGAGGTTGCTCTGGTATCCTTGCCAGTAGGGAGAAGGAACTGGAGCGGTGTTGACAGGCCTCTTCTTGAGGTAAAATTATCAGATAGTTGTCAACCTTGATATTATCAGAAGAACAGGAGAACTCCAAGCTTTGGACATTACACTTATATCGAAATGTGATGAAACCGCTCTGAAAGAATCAACTCCTTTTATCTGTGTTATCAACGAAGATAACAGTTTGAAAGGCAAAAGTACAATGTTTATCTTAAGGAATTATATCTCCTTCTACAGACTAGTATGTCTAACAACCAAGTCGTATGAAGACGTGTAGCGTTTCCATGAGAATCAGCAACCGTTCAGATCCAGGATGATGCTGTTACGCCTAGTCTTCGCCATCAGCGGCATAGTGCTTGTGAATGGTGTAAATCGTTCATCAGAATCGACATGTGGTTTATACTACTGTCCTTATTCTTGTAGTTTGATGCTACGTTTCATGAATCTGTTTGTGAGAGATTCGACAGTTAATACTCTCACATTCCTCAACGTCACACCATTCAAAGATGGAGAACAGCGATCCGACATTGGAGAACATACTTCGGTGTGCTTGTGCGATTCATTCCTAGATCAGTTTCATCTCTATAATGAAGATCTGCAAACCTACGAGTTCTCTGAAGGATCCGGGGAGCACGAGAAGTGTTTCATCATCACCCACGCCAACAAGGACGGAGCAACCGAGGACGAAGATTTCATGAAAACAGGAGATGGGATATTCGTCATTCTGCTATTGGTTGTGGTGGCGTTCCTCTTATGGATCGTAGCTGTCATTTCCGTCACGTGGTACGCCCATTGCAAAAGAGTATCGAGACAAGCTTTTTCTGAAGAAAACCAGATCTTGATGTCTCGGGAGAGTTACGCGATTCATTCAACCGGGGTGTCCACGGTTGGTGATCACGTGACGGAGCACGTGACCCCTGTGAACGCCAATCACGAAAACGGAAATGAGTCAGTACGTGATGTTGCTGTGATTACATTGTATTCCAATTTGCCATCGATGGCAGGAGCTAGGCGTGCAACTTAAAAATGTTGTTGTAAATAATTTTGTAACAAGAAGAATGGTTGGCCTTCCTTTCTTCTATTTAAGGCAGCTGCGGAGTTATACTATGAGCCGTATACTAGTAGCATTACCATTATATTAAATGCCTGCTGTCAGGGATGAAGCGGCGCGATGGCAATGTAAATTGATTTCATGGGTTAGATTACTACTTCACCTGCTGCATTTAGAAAAACAAAAAACAAACAAAAATTAGTCGTACTAGTATGTTAAAACCTTTGTGTACGAAATAATTGGTATTGAAGTGGATAGTTCTCGGTCAATCGATAACTATGAGATAAATGACGAAGTTCTTAAGACACATTTCTAGAAGAAATGGAATGGTTGTCCTACAACTGCGGCGTCCTACAACTTCGTTATGGCAAAACGCTCCTACGGTCCGGGATTAGGTTCAAGAGGAAGGTTGCGTGTGCTGCCATATCCCCTCTCCCCCAACTCTAAGTGCAACGAGCCCCAGTGCCTGCAACTTGATAAATGATCTGGACCATCGCATGAAGTGACGTCTTACGAAACGACTTACAGTTTTACAAAAAATTAATATTATTTTTATGGTGTTTGAATATCACGGTAAGATAATGGTGAAATATTTGTTCTTTATGATAATGGTGAAACCTCCTTTCTATATGTTGGCAATCGTCGAGTTTGAGGAAGCAACGTAAACTATTGTTAGGACGCGATATTATAAAAGTTCATTGTATAAAAAAGGAGTCATCCGATTCTATAAAACAAAGAGAAGATACAGAAGCAGTCAAGGATCATTTTTAAACAAATTGAAATTTTTAATAAAAACGGGAGGGGTGGGTATCAGTTTTATCGAAAAATAACTTCGCACATAATTTTTGGATATTCTCTTTCGTTTATGGTAAAAATAACATTTCTACTGTCAACCATTTTTTTAAATGAAATTTCTCTAGATTCATTAAAGAAAATTTTCTGAGCGTAACGAAATTTGAAAACAAAAAGATTTTATAACTAAGTGTGTTGCGTGAAAATCAACACACAAATTAAAAAGTGTCTGAATACTTTTCAGAGTATTTTTACATGATATAATTTTTAGGGTTCTGTTATTATGTCTGTGTTACAATTATTATGAAACCGTATATTTTTGTCATTTATATTTAATTATATTGAACATAATTAATGATTCAAACATATACGTCGTCGCAAATCTTTACTTCCCAATTGCGTCAAAGATGTTAGACATGTGATTTGCAAGTACCCTTGCTTTTAGTGATTTTATTAATGATGGTGTTTGACGTCTGTTCTTCTGAATATAAATGGTTAAGAAAAAGGACCTGAGTTTTTTTGCAGACAGTTTAATTTTGACTCAAAAGAAGAAAAAAGCACATTTCTCAATTTTGGAAAAACAACATTTGTATAAAAAGCGCATACAAGTACCATTAGATTTCGTCTCTAAGGCGAGACATCGTCAGATGAGCTACTTCATTATGACATGTGTATTTTATTTTATTAATTTGAGTCAAACTTTAAAGGTATGCAAAATGCTCAGGTTATTTTCTTTGCTATTTAGTGATTTTAGTTTAGTGGTTTTATTTGGTTGTAGGAAGATGTCATATAAATACGTTCTGAGTGTAAATTAACTAAAGTTGCTTTCACCTCGAATTCTAGGGATTCATTTTAAGTATCATCTTAATATAATTATAAGCCATTTTATTTATTTGTACCTCACCAATACTCACGAATGTAAAATGTACATAGTTACATACAAAATTGAAACACAAAATTGTGTTTTTAGTTATCTATTGTATATTAATCATTCAATATTTGTACTCTGATGTACTTCAATAATTCAATACCTTCTTTATTATCACAAAAATATTTATGTTTCATATGTTTACATGATGTATATTATATTAAAGCTAATCATCGTAAAAATATAATATAATAAATTACCTTTAAAATAAATTATTTTTACTACTAATATTCGTCTTACTGAAGACTACATTGCTAATTACTTTTCTTTGATTATCATGGGCTTTCACAATTCTTTGGCGTTTGGACTTCCAATTTTGTAAAAACTAATGTCCGCCATATTCTAATACATGAAGCGCATAATGTTGCGTCCTGGGAAAGGTACAGTGAGATGGATTTATCATGAAAGACATAACCATTCGCTCTATGAATGACACAGATTAAATGATCTCAGAGATATAAAGCAGATAAAACAATGTCACACATCATGGAAAACATTAAGAATGAAATGAGTGTTGAATCTTGAAAATAATTTAACAACATTCCTTCACAAGAAGAAAATTGAAAGAAGTTAAGCAATCTTTACATTGACGCAGGAAAATAAGAGGTAAGTTAAATATGGACTCATAAAATATTTAAAATGAAAATAATTGGTAACACTAACTTTGAATTAAATGTTTTTGTTGTAGTAAATAGTTACGTATCTGTAATTTGTATTAGACACTTCAGTTAAACGTTTTAATTACATTTATTGTTTTAGAAATGTCTCTCTTGCCACACCTAATTTAGTTTACAGTTATGTCATATCGATGGTTTACTTACTAAATTCATTAAGATTTTGGATACACGTTTTCCACTGATAGGAATGCTCAATTTTTTCTGGACCAATCTTTTCACTTTGCAACATATCCTCCTACATGCGTTGGTACAAATTTAAATATTTAATATTTATTGAAATGTTAGCATAAAAAGCACACTTTAGAGTGACGACAGCGAAAAAAAACGTTCCCGGTAATGACTTCTCTACGCAATACGAGCTGTGAAAAAATTATCGTATAAAAATATTAAAAACCTGGTTTCAATATCATTAAGAGTTTGGAGTAAAAAACAGAAATATCAAAAACGATAGGGATATTGAACGAATGAAGGATTTTGATTCTCAACTAATTCCAGTAAACCTGTACGAATATTTTGCAGTTATACAAAACGCAAGAATACCTGTCTGTGGGCCCATTGTATAGCACAGGTTGTAAATGGTATTTACAACGGTTATACAGTGTTTCACTTTTGTACTAAATAACGTTAATAATACCTGAGGATTTCATCGAACTGTGGGTCGTTACGTTGCCGGAGTGTCAGTTTATGAACTACCGAAAACTTCAATTGAATTTATGTCTTAGACTAATTGTAAAAGATATAGTAGATAGCTTAATTGTAAGACCACCATGCCCGAGAGTTAATTCTTCTCTTTGTTCCCTTTGAAGGCGACTATACTCTATGTCGTGCTTCTTTGATTCGAGGAAATTGAACTTAAGAAAAAACAAACATGGAAACGCGTTGTGTTTATTAGTTTATGGTACATTAGTCGCAGTAAATTACTTTATTGGCCTCAAAGTGGTCATAGGCAGTTCGTAACAACTCTCTTGACAATAAATTATTAATTAATTAATTTATTATTTGTCATTCTAACTGGCTTGATGTTGGTACACAGCTTGTACTCAAAGTAGTTTTTACTTCGCCATCGTCCAAAAGAAAAATATTCGTACCTCGCGTTATGTTGGCAGGATATTCGAATCCCTGAAAACTTAAATCCATCGCCAACCTCGCCCACCAATTCAATTCACGCGCTCTTGTGGCGCTATCGTGCTCTTGCTGTATCGCGCGTCTGGAACGAATACTACCTTGTGTGTTAGTTCGTTATGTTATCAAATTGTATTTCTTTGCAGCAAATCGTCGCTTTTATGACTACTATTAATATTTATTTGTACATAACTTGAATTCGTAGAAGGTAGCAATTCCTGCTAGGCAGTCATATTGCATAATTTTCGGCAAAGTTAAATGACTTAATGACTTGGAGTATAGCTACGGGAAATAATACTAAAAGTTTGAGGATCTTTTTACCACCTGTTCCTTGCCGTAGCTAGTGCGATAAGTGTGATTGGTTGGTATGGTTGGTATGGTTGGTATGGTTGGTATGGTTGGTATAGATGCGTTGGTATGGAGGTCCAAATAATATTAATAAGAAAACGAGTAAGAGACAAATGATTCTAAGATAATAAGAAGAACTACTCGAATAATCGATGAAACCCCACCTTACGAGGAAAACGAACCCATATATATCTTCTACGATAATGCTCCCCTATAGCTCACGGAATCTGGTTAGAAAGTCTCTTTTATATTTTTGAGGTTTCAATTCTCCTCCCCCCTACCATGGTTTCATCCACACAGTTTATTTCTCCTCATCATACAAAATGTTCTTCAATAACTTTCTCAATCCAATACGTTTCTTATAACCTCGACCAGACGACAATAACGACAATAAGGATCAAACACGGGATCTCCTGCTTCGATTGCAGGGGCGTTCCTACACCACCAGTTAGTCTTCCACGATACTACACTGTTTGATGTCCGTATATCTAAAAACGCCAATGATACATGAACCCGGGAGAAAACCTTGCTGTGTGGACATATTGTTTCACATGTAAAGCTCGTACTAAGCGTGGCTCAGTGGGTAGAGGGCTGAATTACTGGAGCTCGATCCGCGGTGTGGTGGAGATTTTTCCTCACACCTCACATCCAGACTGACTCAGTGGTAGATGACATAAATCACATGTTATATGAATGTGTATTGATGGGTGAAGAACGAGGAGAATATGGTACAAAACACCAAAGAAGAAGGGAATATATAGGAATGACTGGTACGAAAACATAAGTACAAAGAAAGCTCTCAACGAGTTCCAGGAATATGTGCATCAGGTGATGACGACACGGGATGTCTTAAGAACTGGAGAGTGAACGTTCAGATAGAGTCGACGAATCCCATGTAGTGGTCTGCCGGACGAGATACTGGGAAAGCAATAATTAAAATGAAAAGAAAGTCTCAGAGGTGTATTCAGCCTGCTGTAAATGAGTACCGGGTCTTTCCCGGGGTCTAACCGACCACAGCGAGGTGGTGGCCACATCTCCTCCTCATAGTGCCAAGGTCAAGTATTTACGGAGCTCTACGCTCCCTGAACCTCTTTGGTTAGATTCCGGGTCTGATGTGGGACAGTTAGACTTTTGACTTACACCCGGAGAAGATACATGACAAGATAACTGTAACTAGATGAAAATGGTGACGACGCGCGATCGCCCACTTTGGTCGCTGAGTTCAAGTCTCGTGGATATTTTCATCTGTCTGTACTTACCACGTATCTCCTCCCCGTCTGGGTGCCCCGGAAGCAATACACGCTTCCCAACCCTTTGTTTCAGAGCTCTCTTCGTTCCGTCTCAAAAAGTGCGGGCGAAAATGAAAATAAAAGACGCAGAACCCGTTGAGAAGCAAACAGGGTACAAAGCAGCATCCCTCGAGTACATCCCTCCCCCCTTTAACTTCCTCCCGTACAAAGAGACCCATTTCCTTCCTCTTATATTCACATGTCTCGAAAATTTAAATCCTCCTTGTTTCTTTTCTCAGCCTCATTACCTCGAGAGATACATCCCAAGGGGGAATATACGCTAAGGAGAACAAAAGAAGAACGGAAAGCGATGCAGATTTGCACGCGTACACACCTACACACCCACGTGACACGGGATGCTGAGATCTAAGGAGGAAATATTCGCAAAAGGATGAAACTCATAGGAGGAAATCTTCCTGAAGGGAAAGCACGTTTCTTCCTCCATTGCCTAGGAGCAGCAGCTATTCAAAGAAATTTCTCTGCTTTTCAGGACAATAATGAACACGAGGGATTGTACACTTTCAATTCAATTTTATTTCCGAAAAGAAAATACAATTCATACTTTCATATAAATGCTTTATGTCTTGTTACCTATTAGTTGTAACCACGTTGTCTGCAACTTCATTACAAGAAACCACATGTTGTAATATGTCTCTGCGCCATTGATCGAGCGATTTTGATACCTCTCTCTTCTATTCTTTATCTCTCATCATTTCCTTTCTTAAACAAATAAACTTTAATGGCAATAAACTCTATGTTTCGAATTTCTTCCAGTTCTGTAACACAGTCTCTAAATGTGTGATGCATAGTCTTATCTTCTTCTTCTTCTTCTTCAAATATTCACTCCTAATTGTTGCCACTAGTACGCCTTCTGTCTTAAGTTTATTCATAAACTGCGCTCTCTCTTCTCCGTAAAACTAGCACTCCCTTAGCAAATGTTCTGTTGTCTCTTCTCCTATACCACACGAGTAAGTTGCATCATCTCTTAAACAACTCTTCTGAAGATATTTATTGAAATGTCCACTGCCCAAAACTCTCTTGTTGTAGTGTTCAAATGAAACCATTACAGTAGAACCCTTCTCAACTAAGCCTATCCCGTGGAAGAGTTTTTTCTCTCCAGTCGTTTAGCGAGATCTTGGCCGGTTTGATTCGAAAAAATTGATTCGCGGAAAATGCACGAATGCACCTATTGATTCGTATAAAAATCGAATTGGGAGCAAAAGGGCGAACACCCTCCCACGCCACCTCCCGTTCTGTATTCACAAACAAACACATTGCACACCTCACGTCACGTCACCGGTGGCGCAGGTGGTAGCGTAGACGCTCATCACCTAGTCATCCCGGGTTCAATTCCCGATGGGGCCAGAAAATTTGTAGTTTTTCACAATAATGTCCCAACTCATATAGTTGACTAACCTTCCTTCGTCTCTCCTGCTCCTCCTAGTATCTTACTCTTAATAACCACTTCTACTAACCCCTCCACGTGGGTCAATTTGTTGGTGAACTCAGCTACCACCCACCTCCTACCTCCTATCGGTCCAAGTAGATAAGCTTGAATAGCACGCTACATTTCCCATTTACAAATACAACAATATATAACGTCGCGTCACTACGTTGTACTTTCCAGCAACGACCCGTCAAACAAATTTGAAACTTAATACGTCAAAGAAAAATGGCATATAACACAAAAATTACATATGTATTAATGACGTATTCAATTTTATATTGTTTATTGAATTATGATGTAATTCTTTTTGTCGCTCTGATGAGGGATAAACGTTAGCTCAATGTTTTACAGAAATACGAGAAAAAAACCAACTACAGTTACAACTATTATTCCAACTCTAAACTAGTGGTGCAAAACCATTGTGCGTACTTTCTCATACACGTTTCTCTGTCTGCAGCATAGAGCGAAAATAATTATATAGTGAAAGAGTCATTTCCGATGTGAGGTTCTTTATATTTCGGTCGTCTTCCAGTGCTCTATTCATGATCAAAGTCGCTACATGAACGTAGAAATTTGTCTTTTATTTACTGTCCTTTATTTGAAATTTGAAAGTAAAATAAATAGTCAGAATATTGTTTCAATAAATATAGCGACATATTAGTCTCATAAATATCGAAAATTTTTATACAAATGTAATTTCGTTTTAGACAGAAATTGATGTATTTTAGTATCTGTAGAGCGTTCGCTGTCCTCCTATGTATTTTATCATTATCATACCTATCATTTCAGATTACGAAAAGTGTTTTCTACGTCTGCTTGGACCATTTACACTGCTAAATATTATTCAAGCTTCTTGAAACAGTACACTAATGTGTAAGTGAAGCAGACGGAAATTATTTTACTGCGTCTACACCAAACTTTCAAGCGAAATACCGCTAATGCGGATGTAATGCATATTAATTGTACTTTACGTACAGAAAATTTAAGGAAAATCGTTAGAGCCATTTTTGAGAAAAATTGAAAAGAGTACTTTGCCCTTCATGTGAAGTACCCTTTGTTTTAAAGTAAAAATAATTTAGAGCACGTGCATCGACAACAAGTAAATTCTACCGTAAATGCGAATTAAATTGGTCCATCCGTTTACTCAGAATCACTGCGCGCAGACTGACGTTATACTAAAAACCACTTTTTCAGAATCAATGATTGCCAAAACGGATCTTTCTCTCTCTTTCGAATTTTTTCACGTTTACAAAGCTTTCTATGTACTACGTATATGAGAATGAAAAACGTTATTGTATATATTAAATACGATGATAAAAGACTGAGCTCTGAGGTGTTTACCATTATGCAAAATGAACCCGAAGCGGAAACCATTCCTTCATCCCGTCGAGCCAGATCCCGAGGAGTATCGGTGGTCGCTCGCAGCCACTAAGGGCAATTGAGAGATGAAAGAATATATCTCTGAATAAATGAAGGGGCATAGGAAGGGGGAGACTTGCCTCAGGGAGTCAATTCAGACCCGTCGTACAGCTTACAAGGCCACTCTTAATACGTCCATTCGCCGAATAAAGAGTAGAATTTGTTCCTCTGTTACAGCTATTGCAACTCCTTACGCATCTCTATTGCTTTATAAGACATTGTACAGCTTCATCAAATCGCTGAAGAAACGCTTTCAAGTACATTTCTTTTTCTAAAACACACTGTATAAATTATTTCTCATTCGTAGTAAAAATTGCAAGATGAATAATTTCTAGACAAATTAGAGAATGAAAATTAT
>NNCF01127199.1:63691-76809 GCA_002313205.1 Laupala kohalensis
GATTATTTGGCATTAAATTAATGACGTAATAATTTTTACTGTCTCACAATGGAATTATTTTTTGTTTTCCTGATTCCAATTCGTACGGATAAATAAACGGTAATGTTGTATATATTCTTGACTATTTCAGATTTATTCCATTCCATCTTGAGGACTGGTCAAAGACGAGAGAAAAAACTACTAACTTGCCAACTTTCTGAAAATATTATATCCTTCATAAGGGCTAATTCAATAATGAGGCTAGAGATGTTGCCTGTTATTCTTGTAGATTCGTCATGGCATCCATCCTGATTCGTTTCCTCCGTATTGAAAGTTGTATATATTTCCTGACAACTTTAAATTAAGTTCAATCTATCCTTGCCCACTCCGAAAGCTACGATATCAGCATGCTCGATCATCCCCAAGTCATACCGGGTTCAATTCCCGGTGGGGCCAGAAAAATTCGTAGCTTTTCACATGGGTGTCTCAGTTCGTATGGCTGTGATTACTGAAAAGTAAACCTTCCTTCCCCTATCCAGCTCCTACTACTCCTAGTATCATTAACTCTTACTATTACTAAGTTGTTCGTAATCCCGACTAAGCCCGTCCACCTACTAACAATAGCCCTACCATCTAAATCCTACCTCCTATCGCTCCATGTAGATAAGCTTCAATAGCACTATATATTTCCTATTTACATATGCTACAATGGAAAAAAAATCTATCCTGAGGTTGGCAAGTTGGCAGTTTTTATGTTTTATCTTAAATGACGAATCCTTACGATAGAAGGGAATTACTTGGTTCAAATGCATGCTTTCTCCCTTGGATATCAACCCTCTCCTTGAA
The DNA here is from genome assembly GCA_002313205.1 of Laupala kohalensis. Classification (NCBI taxonomy): domain Eukaryota; kingdom Metazoa; phylum Arthropoda; class Insecta; order Orthoptera; family Trigonidiidae; genus Laupala; species Laupala kohalensis. The sequence continues at coordinate 64,517 of NNCF01127199.1, forward strand.
AGCAACAGATGTCTCCACATGTACAGACGCTTCGCGTGTTTCAATATTTGTTCATGTAAGCGGCAGAGAGGCCAAGATGCGTGAGGCACAGAAGAAGTCTCATATTTGTTTAGGGCGCATGCGTGTGAGGCGCCACCTTCGCGCTCTCCGCCTCGGGGCTTCCCCTGCGCCAGGCGCCGGCCGCACCGACTCGACCGACGCACGCTTCGCTCCACACAATGCGCACACCTTCCTCACCATCGTGAATTTAGTGTTATTTCAATTCTTATGATTTATAAACACTATGTTCAGAATAATCTATAGTTCGATAATAATTCGTACATGTGAAATAAATTTTTTGTGTTAAATTACGAACATGTTGCTATTTTATTAGTATTATAGCACGAAGTTAACTTTTTATCTTATCTAGGAATTTTTTCTGAAATTTTTTGAATCCGCCTCTGCCTTAGGGCCCTTGATCGCGATTGATGGGATGGTCCCTTGCTTGCTTCCGGAGAGTAAATTAGTTTATTGTCCTCCACGTAGTCATACGCAGGTTGTTACTGATTTTTTAACAATAAATTTATTATCATTCGGAGAATTGGATGTTTGGAGTATGTCACACACACAGGAATATTTAACTCCCCATGAAATGGGTATATTTTAATGCTAACTTGTTAACTTAATTTAAATATTCTCCCATTTTTTCTAAATCAATTACCCCAAAAGAGTGAATTCATAAACTATACTGGGGCGCTGTGACTGGAAAATTATTTGTCTGTCTGAAAACGCAAATTCGTAATTTTTAGGAAATGGTTGCTTCTCTGTTTTTGTAACGAAACATTTTCTTCGAAAAATGCATTTTTATCGCTTAAAAAAACACAAATTAACGTAAATGCAACTTGTTCAAACAGGTCAACTATTCGCCTGGTGAAGAAAAACAGACAAATAAGCCACATAAAATTTTGTCTAGTTTCTTGCTGTCATTGGTATTTTCCTTGGAAACTTCGTGTTTCCTATAACAAGCAAAACACTAAAGAGAGGCAAGATATTTTTCGTAGTTCTTCGATGCTTTTTCATACTTCCTAAAATTATTAAATGGAAAAGCCAAAAGTCGTGAAAGCATCTAAAAAACAACATAAAATACCAAAATTTCAGAACTTATTCATAACATTCAAACAAAAATTCTCAAAATACTAGAGTAAATATTCAACGCCCTCCAGCGTTTATGTACCTCACCTGAGCAATGAAATTAGTAAATTTTGTCTAGTTTATTTATACAAAGAGAGAGTTTTTTTTTGTAGAATGTACAGTTTTCATAAATCAAAAACACAAAAATCTCCAGGGGGCAAATTTGAAATTCGGAATCAGCGCCCTCAAAACCATCAAAGGAGGAAAAAATCACTGCTTCTCGAAAACGTCCTGTGTATACGGAAAAAACACGAGTTATTTCAAAAATCTAATTTTTAAGGTTTTTTTTATGAAAACTGCAATTTAATATACTGCGTTATTTTAGTATAGTAATGTCTTAAATTGTAGTTTAAAAAAAGTTATTTTAAAAAAATCCTAAGGAGGGGCCCATACACTCTGAAATTTTTCTTTACGGGCCCCTTCCAAAATTAAATCTTGAATCCGCCTTTGTACTATAGCAATAATATTTCACATTTATTTATATTAGTTTTTGTGTGTTATGTTCCTATCAAAAGACATTATACGAGTACATCTGTTTTACAATTAAAGACAAAGAGCCTGTAATCTTCTTCATGTTTTACTTCCGGTCTTGTAATATTCTCTTTTTTGCATTGCAATCCCCTCCTCATATTTTCTTTTGCCCTTCTAATATTACTCACCCCTGATACAACCCGTAGGTGTCCACTTTTTTCCAGGGTTTGTAGAACATTTTTATTAAAATGTAAATCTTCAATCCACAGCGAATTTCTCCTATACTTACAATATCTCGGAATAATTTTTCATTTTTTTATCATTTTACATACCGTGTCCTCTGTCCGCATTAATCTTAAATACCATGCCCGTTCCGTAATGTTGGCAGTCCCAAAAACATGCTCTCGTGTCTCTTCATCTAATCCACAATCACACATCCCATCCTGTATTATCCTCTGCCTTACTAAGCAGAGTACGACAGCGACTTAGGTCTGTACGACTCTGACATTGCCCTAAAAGAAGGCCACAGCACGATGGCCGAAACGTTAGTAGTTTTATCTATTACGACGCGGTTTGTCCAGGACAAACAAGTTCATACTGACTCCGGCGGAAGCCTACGCTTATGTGTCATAATTCCTTTCCTTCGTTTCAGATTATCCGTATTTTTAACAACGTCATTATACGGATAAACGACTATCACATCATCTTGCAATCTGACGACACTTCTTTGCCACGGTTGTGCTTCTACGCGACCGTCCGGGTCTCCACCACGGAGACGTGGGTGCAATCTACTATGTCTCTCCTACTCTATTTCCTCTTTCTTGTTCTATTACATCTCTTAATGTACACTACTGACCAACGCATTCGAAGAAAATTGTATCGTCTGATACTTCATAGACGATGGTTTCACAGTAGTCTCTCTTACTTTTTTTTAAACTAAAAGAACAACACTTTATTATTGATAATTACTAGACATAATGTACAATTATTTTACATGCAATAAAAACACCAACATTATTTTAACCTTTCTTTTATCCATATTTCGAACGTCGTCATTACATGGATTTTCCTCTTCGCCTCTGCTTCCTCGTTGATCTCCAGCTCCTTGCGACACATGTTGCCACCATGGAGTGCTTTTAGGCTTCGTTACACATGTCCCTTTATTAAATCACGTATTGTACAGACCTTACTTGTGTGTTCCTCAAAGTCAGTATACAACTGTTTGGTGGATATCCAACCGTGCATCTTTTTAACTCACAACTTCCGAGTAACTACTCGTGGAGGAGTGTTTGCAACGTCAACCGCCTGGTGAAAATTGCTACGAACCGTGACTCGAACTCGGGAATATCTGCTCTGGCCGCAAGTGTGCTAACCACTGCACCACCCGTCTCGACTCCCAAGTCCGTACGCATCCTGCACCTTGCCTGAATGTGACCCAGGTTCCCCGGATCAGGCCAGGTGGAGGATGCGTACGAACTTGGGTGGTGCAGTGGTTAGTACACCTGCGGCCAGAGAAGGATGTTCCCGGTTTCGAGTCCCGGTCCGTCGCAATTTTCACCTGTCGGTTGACGTTGCAAACCCCGCATCTGTTCTATCTGCTTGCCCATGCCTCATCAACCCGATAATGTACTCCCCCCTTTCCTCATCGTATAAAAAGCAATTCCATAGAATGTGTCTCTCTTACAAGTGCGCGATACATTGTTATCTTCGTCGTTGGGTAACCATCAGACGTCAGCCAGCCATTCTGGTTGACGCGGCGCCTAAGAGCCTTGAGGCGCCGAGATCCACGCAGCACGCAACGATTGTGAGATAGGCGGCTAAGATAAAGAGCAGCGACGGCTTCAGCACGGAAGGTGTGATTGAATAAACAAATTGGCTTATGCATACATATTCTCCTCCTCCTCATGCAACGCAGATGCGTGAGATACCAAGAGCACAAGTCGTAAAGTCAACAGATGGAATTTCATATTGAAATGGGAAGGGAATACAAATATGGTTATAACAACAAACGATCTCCAAACCTTCGTCATTGTGATTTGGAATTTTAAAAAATCACAGACTTTTATACGCATTAGTATGAAATCCATCTTGACCCGGGTTTCTCTTCGGATTTCCTTCGGGTTGTGACGGATTTTCCGTAGGCGAGAATGTCATAAATACTTTTGTTATTATTTATCTCGAATTTTTACTGTAAACAATATCTACGATTCGTTTAGGAATAATAAATGGATATTAGATTGTATGTACTAAATAATTTCGTTTATAAATATTAAATTCGTCACTGCTCTTGGGCCCTTGATCGGAAGTGATGGGATGGTCCCTTGCTTATTTCCGGAGGGTAACTTAGTTTATTATCCTCCATGTGATCATACTCAGTTTGCAAGAGCTATTTTGACAATAAAATTTACTAGTTTACTGGTTCACTAGTTTATATAAAGTCGGAAATGAAAGTTTCCGGCGCTTATAATTGCTATATCCTTACTGGCATAATAAGTATGAAAATATTTATCGAGTATATATGTAAATTATATGTATATATGTAAATTATAACCTCGAGAGCTTCGCAGGACATGGTAAGTAGACATAAAATGAACATTTTTTAAGTAATGTATCATTTTTTAACGAATAAGATTTTATGTTCTTGGTTATTTGGATTGAGATCTATCTAGCGACATCGATTTGACGCCTCAGTACAAAATTTTATTTACCCGGACAGTTTTCAACAAAAGGTTGTATGAAGTTTTAATAAAACTGATAGTTATCTTTATTTAAATAATGTACGAATTATAAAATAGATAGGAGTAATGTTGTCTTTTAACTTGATATACTGGTTGGCAGTGCCCTTATTTATGACAACATGTTTGTATTAAAGTCGCACAAACTCTTTTACAGTTCGTATTGTCACATAACGGTTCGGGGATGTATGTTCCCCATCTTCAGATGTATTCTTCTTCTTCTTAATAAAATTGTAAAAAGTCCTTCTTGTGAATCACATGGCGTACCTTATATTTGCTATTAAAAAAATATATAAAAATATCTAGTTTAACATATCTCTGAATTTTCAGTATAATTGTTATAAATATTTGACTTGAATATGTGATAAAGTACAAACCTGAAACATTCAAATGATGCATGTGTATTTTTGGTTTAAAGTTGCATTAAACTTATTAAAATATCTCAGGTAACTTTTGCTTCATGTAGAGGATAACATCCAACTCCGCGCAACAGGCTACGACTGAAGGACCCACAACTAAACGATACATAATGGATACCTAGTTTTTTGTGTATTTTTTTTTGTTTCATCTCGAAGAATATCAAGAGATAAGAAGAACTTTTGAACAAATGTGTATTCTTCATAGTTAGAGTGATCCTGTGCCAAAGACTATTCATGGGGTAGGTTATGCTCAAAAGTACATTTTATAATGTACTTACTCCAGATGAAGTAACGAAACCAAAAAAAATTCATTATTGTGTGTAAATAATACAACACTGAAGCCAAACCACAAAATCATTAATATATACACCCAAGATGGCTGAAAACACTCCATATTCTGTTTACAGGCATACTAATATATGTAAATGATTCGTAATAGATTGAACCTTCAAAATCATTGAGGCAATCATTATTGATGTTCGTTTCTGGTATCGACGAAGTGTTGCCAACACCTCGCCATAAATTAGCTTTTATTCGCGCTCGAACACGGCACCGATACCACCCTCGGAGTATCGATGTAAAATTCAAATTTCGCTTCGTGTCCGCGGGCCGTTTTCTTTCCTCGCCTCGTGCTCACCCGGCGCGCGTCTTGCACCCGTCGTTCCCTCCTCTCGATTCCGCTTCCATCGCGATTCGCGTCATCTGGCGAGAGAAACACTCGTTAAAATGTTTGGAATTGCGCGATCGTCTCACCTGGTGGCAGCGAGCGGATCTAGACCGTAATCAAGGTGAGGTGGGGGGTTAACCGGGGAGCATTTTTGTTTAAAAATTATGGTTTTACGACACAAATTTTATAAATATTTCTTTTAAATAAAATGAATCATTTTAATAATTAAAAATCTGGTATTATTAATAACAACAATAATTAATAAGAATAACAATTATTTCATTAATAACAATTATATTTTTAATTAAAATAACAATTATATTATTAGTAACAGTAACAATTATAACTAATAACAATTAATACTCTGGTAACACTTTTATAAAGTATGCCATTTATCAACTTCAATTTTATCTCTTAACAGTTCAGGTCCAATTGGGGGGAGGGGGTTATAGCCCCCTTTGCTCCCCCCCCCCCTGGAGGGTTGGTCGGAGATGCATCGTTAAAGGGGAGGAAGAGTAAGAAACACGAACGTCGTCTCTTCGCGGAGGGTTTCGTTGGATGATCCTCTGAGTGCGTTGCGTGTTATTTGAGGAGCGAAAGTTTGGCACCTCGTAACTGTGTTTCGGGATATTATTGAGATCTTCGAAGAATACATAATTATTTATACTTTTTTGTGACTGCTCAATTTTTAATCAATTCAAGAAGTTGTAAAACCAAAAGAATATATTTCGAGTAAAGAATTTCTTGATAAAGAATGAATTTTCCTGGCTAAGTACCCGTAATCTAGTATGGATTTCTCCGTACAAGATAACGAGTACTTAGCCTGAAAAAAAGTTTCTTTATTAACAATTCTGTGCGTGAAAACCTTCATTCACTTATCAAATAACTTCTCGCTTGGAGATGTGAAAAAATTTCGAACAAACAATAAAAGATAAAATGAAAGAAATTGAAACTTATTAAATAATATTATTAAAAAATTATTTTCACAGTCAAAATAATTGTTAAATCAAGATGACAAGAAATGGGTTAATAATAATAAATTATAATTTTAAAAAATGGAAATTTTCACTTTAGGTAAAGTGAAAATTTTACAAGAAATTCGACAAGAAGGAAATTAATAATATTAAATAAATTTTAAATCACAGGTAAAATATCTGCACGGTTTTAATTTAATTCATTTAAAATTTATTATTGCAAGTTCGTTATTGTAGCGCTGAAAATGGCCGCCATAATGTCGAAAGGGCCCTATGCCTCGATAAAGAATAAGAGAGTGATGAAATCTTTTATTGTTTGAAATTAACAACCTGTCAACACCACACCTATGAAAGAATTTCGTTTGAAGATGTGTCCCGACCTAGATTTTCTTCCAGTTTTCCGTAGGACAATTTCATCCAAACCGATGGTATTACAACTGCAGATTTTTGCAACATAAAATTAGGTATTTGGTGGGTTTTGGCCTTATGCATGTCTTGTAATAATACTCGTCGCAATTTAGGCATTGGGATGTCTTAGTGAGAAAAAGCTATCGTAGTTTTGTTCATCGTTTTTGTCTCAAATATTATAAATTATGTAACTTATGCTAATGCAAATGATACAATTATAGATAATATTGTGAATGAATGATGATCGTATATAAGCCTAGGTTTATTTTCCAGGAGAATCTTTACGATATTTTCGTTCAATTATCATTGACATTAATTGTACCTTTAAAGTAGGTTTTATGTATAATCATTTCCGAACGCAAATATTGCGTCACAAATCTTCCGATAATGGTTTACGTGATTCGATATCGAAGAAGAGTATAGGGACTAATTTGCTTTTAGTGACCCGCCTCTCATACACACATACGAACGCACGTCCCTAAAAAACCGGCTGCCAGCGATGTCGCCGCCGTCAGGTTAGTTAGCATTTAGTGGCGTTTATTGTAGACCCAATGCAATAACCTCCCACCGGAACAAATTAATTGTGGTCATAACAAATTGAAGCGGGACCGGTAGAGCTGAAGGGACCGTCTCGTCCGCCGTGACCACTGACCACCGACCACCGACCACCACGTCGTATCGCCATAGGGCGCGCGGCCTCCAATGCCTTGGGCTGCTATAATTGTGTTCGAGTAGAAGAACCAACAAGTCAGGGAAATATACCTTATGCGGATTGTCTCTCCGACGGTCACGCAACCCGTTTGATTTTACTGCTGCAAAACTCGCATTTCGCGGAAAAAGCGTGTTAGTGCAAAACTGTATGCCTAGTGCAAAAGGATCCCTTCGTAACAGTCACAACGAGGAAAACTACTCTACAGAGCGATCAGAACAAATACTATTCGCTCAGGATGAGAAATGAAATAATAATAAGAAGAAACAACGTATCTCGTGAAATATGATGCATAGTTGTAAAATGTGTTCTCACACTCTAATATATTTACAACCAGTTGACCCGACACACGTTCAAATCTCAGTAACTTTGGTTGTGATTGTCTTGTGAATTTGTGAAAAGCTATTTTAAATGTGTAAACATGAAAATGAGAGAAAAACGTATTTCCGAGTGACGATTAACGATTGTGACCGTGGTATTCAATTTGAGGAAGAGTACACTCAGAAGTACAGACAAAAATTATGATTTTTGCAGTTTGTCCGATTTTGCACTTTTCTGGGTAATTGTCCCGAACTTTTTCCCCTGTAAAATTTTCCAGCACCATAACGAACAAAACAGAAAAAAAAAAATTAAGAATCGAATCGTGAGAAACATTTTTTTTAATTAGGCAAATCGGTACAGTCGTTCTCACGTAACGAACAGCATTAAATTTTTTATTTATATTGATGAATATTATATTTAATTAAGTAAAAAAACGTATTCGATGGGACATTGAACAACTATGTTCCACATTTCAAACTTTTCAAATGTTAAACATAAAACTGTCAACAGTTTTTTGCTATCTCCATATTTTCCCTCCCTCTTCTGCTTCCTTTCATTTTCTCTCTCATTCTTTCTCTTTTACATTATCTCTTTCGTAAGTTGTATCTTCTAGAAATACATCACCGTATTATTTGTAAATACAGTGTTAGTTGTAGCAAATATATTTGTAAATTCTTAAACATATTGTTTCTATATAATCATTTCTGTATTTTCTTATTTGTAAATTCATAATTAAGTAATCCTGCTGTTGTTGTGGTTTTTATTTCATGTTCGACACTAAGCCACCACCCTGATTGGGGTTTTGGGTTTTTCTCAATTGCTTTAAATCTTACACCGTTATGGTGCCTAGTTCTGCTTCCGAGCGTTAAATGTAAGTAAGATCGTCTTATTACATCGTGAATTAAAATATAAATTTTTTTAATGGTATGAGCAAACCTTATAGTTTACGTCTCGTCAAAATGAAGATAATTTTATTATTGTTATAAACAAATAAATATTTCAATTGTAGAACTGATTTGAATACACTATATCTGGATACAGGAGGTTCTAATATATCACGAAAACATCTGTTGAAATATTAAAGTAAGTCTTTTTCACACTTCCTTTGAAAGACCTTACTGTCCACTTGTCGCAGAGATTTATGAGCAGAAAAAGAGATTCGGAGTTACGCTTAATGAGAGAAATGTCGTGAAAAGCAGAGTGAGGAAACGCTTTCGTTAGAAAAATTGATTTTCTCTAATCCCTCTTCATTGCGTTTCATGTCACAGATACAGTAATAATAAAATATCCAGGATATAGACATATAATCTTCGAAATGTTTTGTGAGCGAATACTTGTGTTGGCAGGTAATTTATGGATCTATGCATTCAGGATTTATATTATTATTTATTACATGTCTTTTTGACTAGGTTCAGGCCACGAGGATTGCTCTTCCACCTAACCGCGACTTGGTTGAGGGGATTGGGAAGGAGATAAGTTGGGTTGCCGGGGAACTTACGGTACTGAACCGACATGTGTCTAGAATAGGTGAGGGAGAACCCCAGCTGAAAACTTCACCTACTAATAGTTCGACCTAGCAGGATTCGAACCCAAGCTCTACCGCTCAGCGTAATCAAGGAAGCGAAGACGCTACCATCTAATGGTCAACGAAAGCATACTACATACGAATTAGTTGGCATGTTTGATAGTTATCCTACAAATATAGCTACAAAATGTGGATGGCCGGGGTTCGATCCCCGGTGGGGTGGAATTTTTCATCTCACCTGAACATCATGACTGACTCCCAGACCCACTCGCCCTGCTATAAAATGAGTAGCGAGTCTATCCGGGGATAAACTGGTCGGAGCGAGATGCAGGTCACATCACCTCCTAGTGCTGAGGCCATGTTATTGCGGAGCTCTACTTTCCATTAATTCTTTGGGCATCTTCAGGGCATGTTGTGGGACAATTTGACTTCTGATATACAAAATATAGTGTCATCTCCGACATATTTTCACTGATAATAAAAGAGCGATATTACTGGTTGTTATCTGTAGTGGTGGGCATAAGAATCGCTGATATCACTAAAGAAAAACTGTCACGCTAAAGACATTAGGGCATGCCCATGGCATTCACGAAGGGTCGTGTCCCGCGAAGTCTTGACCTCGGCACTAAAACGAGAAGTGGCTAGCATCGCGCTGAGGCCGAACTCATCCCTCCACCCAAATTACTTTTATATAAAAGACAAACAAAATGGTACAACAAATATTCCACTCCGTCATGGCGAGATATATCATCCAGACTTGCTCAGCAAAAATTAAAGAAGGACGAGTAAGAAAACGAAAATTTTAAACGGAAGATGCCGAACCTTCCCCAACACACAGAGGCATTGTGTAGGCGTGGTCAGAAACATGGGTCATTTGTGACGAACTAATAATTGTGTGAAAAGTACCGCGCGGTGGGAGAGAAGGAGGTGGGACATAGGTGGCGCCTAACCCGCCCGTGGCGCCACGGTCGCTCAGGTGCTCAAAGACGACGACGTGAAGGGTGTCGGCTCACAAAAGAGTCCGTGATTGTGCCGCGTCACTTCCCTTAACTGCCCTGAGCTGCCGCCGTCGCCGTCGCTTACTGGCGCCCCAATTGCCTCCAGGTGCCGGAACGTTACCTGAGGAAAGAAAGTGCCAGGTGATGGATGTTGTGCCGACGTTTTGGTGATAGGAAATGTTTCGCAAAACAGCAAATTCAAATTGTGATATGATTACTGTTCCACATTGACATTTTCATCATTTGTGACGTAATCGTAATAAACTTGAAACATTTTTTAAAGAGTGTTTCAGTCGTTTGTCTCATTATTTAGAGTAAATTGTTTTTTGTTTTGTTTTAATTTTATTAGTTAAGGTAAATTAACAAGACCTGAATTACAACGTCCAAGACTTTGATAAGTCAAAAGGATCTAATACCAAATATTTTCCCAGTTCCCGTAACGGAGCACTAATCGTTCGGTTCTCGGTGCATTCCTTTAGTGTGGGCACGATGAAATGTTTGAAGATTTTAAATATTTACTTGAAGAAAAACAATAATGAAATTAGTACATTAACAATAATGAGACGGACAGTGTCGTTATTTATATTGTGAGTAACGGGTGGGTTACACTATCTGTTATCGTAGTCCATGGTTGATCCGATATAACAGTGAAAATGGCAACGGTATAGACGAGACATTTTTATTATAACATTTAAACTTTCAAACCAAAAGTTAAGTTTGAAGAATCTAGTAAAATTAAGTAAATTGCAGAAGCATTTTCGGGACACAGTAATTCTAATTTTAACAAATCTATATAACTTAGAACACTCCCAAATAAAAATTATGTAAATCTACGATTTATTATCGTTCAATAACGAAGTCGAACAACGAAGAAGATAAAATATGGGAGCACGGAGTTTGCAGAAAAAATTCACCAACACGCAAACATAACATCCCCGCTATATAATCCAATTAAATAAATAGTTAAAAACGTACGACCTTTTATGGACGGATAATATTTTTATTTTTTGTTAAAAACTCACTACGTTAGGAGATAAGTACGAACAAATTATAACAATAAACATAACAGGGCAAATGAATATGATATAAATAGAAATATGAACACAAAATATGTTTACAAAAAAGCAGAAACACAAACATGTTATAATATTGTATTGCATAAATCTGATAGTTTTGCACTCTCTATGCGCAAATTCAAACTCCCGTGAGTCTTTTTTATAAATATTATCTCTGATAAACGTTTGTCATAATTAACTTCTTTCTCCTAACAATGTATTTTCCCAATTAATATAAAGATATCATTAAAAAATAAAAATAATATTCGTCCATAAAAGGTGAGGTTTTGACTATTTATTTAATAACACCCCCGCCTCTAAAAAAATATCCCCACCCCTACTCACACGTCACACTAATTATGGTCCCGCGATCATTGCTCATCGTCGCAGTTCCAACACGTTGAAAGCCGATCTGCAGCAAATGGGTGGCAAGAGCCTCGGCATTATTTCATCAGGGAGCCGTGGGAGAGACTATAACTCAACGTAATCGCTAATCACAGACGCTTTATGAGCACACTCGATAATTACTGTCTATTCAAGTGGAGGCGCGGAAAGGGGGAGGTGTTGGCGGTCATTTAAGGCGCTTATTCCCGCCGCCGTTTGATCCTCGGCCGCGGAGGCAGCCGGAGAATGCGATGGCGCACTGTGGCCAGTTTATATGAGCTGGCGCCGAACGGAAATATTCACATTTTCAGGGAGTCATAACAGTAGGTTCATAGCAGTTCACCATACTTTGTTTCGAGAAATTCAAACAAAAAACATGAAAGGAAATGTACTCTGTTCATTAGCTTATTTTGTATTAGTCGCAATAAATAACTTCATTGTCCTCAATGTCTGTCTC
>NNCF01127199.1:77029-123556 GCA_002313205.1 Laupala kohalensis
CCAACCTCGGACAAAAATCAATTCACTTGTGGTGCTGTTCTGTTCTTTCTGGATCGAGCGTGTGAAACGAATACTTTGTGTTTTTGTTTCTTGAGTTATTAACTTGTATTTCTTTCCAGCAAATAGTCTCTTTTGTGACAACTGTTAATATTTATGTGGATATTACATACATTCTTTGTGACCACGCTTTTCTGAAAATATTTTCGCGAGTGCATCAAGGATTAGTTTCGTACAGGTTGGCAATTTGTTTAAGGCAGCCATATTGAATAATTTTAGGCGAAGTATCGTGACTTTAAGTATATATACTGATACCTTAAAGGAGCCAAATATAGTAGGTATGCACATATATTCACAACAACAAGTAAATGGTGTATATGTGAAGAGGAAGAGACAGTAAGTCATGTGTTACATAATTGTAAGATCGATGAAGGAGAAAGAGCACAATTGATGAAAGAACTGAAGAGACATAGAATATATAGTGGAAAGAATTGGACAGAATATATTGCAAAGGAGGAAATATATAGTAAATTTGAAGAATATGTTAATACAATAATGGATATGAAGAAAGTGTACAACTAGATAGTAGGGAGTTCCCCACCTCCTCGCGGTAGGGACGGGGTACGTAAGTACCATTGCAGTATAAGTGGCTACGAGGGAAGAGCCAAAACAGAATAGTGGCAAAAAAAGGATATGACAACTAGGAAAAAGACAAAAGGAGAGGTAGAAAAGGAGAAAAGTACGGGATCAAGATAAAAAGCAGACAAAAAGGAAAATGAGGAAGAAAAATCAAAACAGAAGAGAGATACAAGAACAAAAAGAACACAAAGATATAACACCTAGATACAAAGAGAGATAGACATACCGAGATAAAGGCCAGTAGGTCTATAATCTGAGTAGTACAAAACAATTAAAATGAAGGAAATTCGGTAAAAATAATGAGCTTGCTCATAAATTAAAAGATGTATTAAGCCAACCTTTCGGTCAGTTTACTAAACTATCATCAGGGCTCTAAAGACATAATATCCATTACCATCTCTAGATACCAGAATAACGAGAAAAAGTTTCACAACAAACGACATTACCAAAATCAATATATCATATAATTATATACACCCTATTACAATATAGAATTATAACATACTTTGTTAAATTTTTTCTATACAGTTCTACATCATCCATTCCCCATCTTTCAGCCTCCTTGACATAAACATCACCTTATACCACCACATCTTCATACTAAATGAGAGTGCACTCTATTAGCCAGGAAATATAATTACATGCTACTAACTCACATATAATGAACCCTCCATCTCTCTCTCTCTCTCTCTCTCTCTNTATATATATATATATATATATATATATATATATATCTTCGAGCGTGTATGTGAAGAGGTACGTACATATAAACATCTATACGTATGTGAAAGATGAAGAGGGATATTAAAAAACATTGTGTCAAGTTCCAACTTTATTCTAACTTTGACCCAAATCTTGGAAACGTTTATCAACAAAATAGTCTCAGTGCAGAGCCCTATTGATGTACGTAATACTTCTCCGTAATCCGTTGATTCCTAATACATCCCAACCATCCTGACCTAATGGGATGACAGAAACGTCTAAGAATCCCACGTTTATATCACGATTTTTCCTTAGTTGATTATTTTGATCTAGAATATACATTTAAAGTAAAAGCATTATCAAAATAATACGACTTTTCTTTCTCTAAGACGTTGTTTACTGCTATTCGCTACGTCATGGTGATGTTTTACTGTCGCTGAAGAGGAGTTGACAGTTGTCGCACGTTTCCACCATTTCAGCATTTTGGATCCATTTGAGTGGACACCTTGTTAACTGTCTTCATGATTTCCGTCCTGGAGTAAACCACACAATATCTGGAGAAGAAACGGTAGGGATGGGACAAGATTATTTTTTTGGGTCCCAATACATTAACTTTGATTCGCGTAAAAATGGGTTGCTCCAGTTCTAACAGATAAATATCAATTTTGTCACGAAAAGAATGGAGCCTATTGTCACATTTCGAGGATTAATGCTGGTAACCATGATTCACGATTTATGACGGTGTTGACTCACATAATACATAATATTGCCAATAAGCTTGAAAAATTTACGCTATTTTACAGCCATGCAATTCAAAATGCACCTTGTCTTTCCTTACTAAAGTGCACAGGAGTTGGAAGAGTTCAAGTCAGGGGAGATAAATTGCAGTTGTACCCCGTCTCAACTCTAAACATGGAGAGTGTCCCAAACAGCAGAATTGGTCAGTCTTCACTAGCCCATGAACTTACTACAATCATAAAATAAAACAAATTTATAAAGGAAATAGAGCATAGCTGAAATGTAAGTTTACAATTGTTTATAAGGTCAGAAAGTAACCTTTGTGATGGTCCCTCATTTGTTACAATTGGCCAAGTAAGTTAGGAGGAAGAATGTTAACAGAAAGTTATTTTTCGCAACAAGATACAACTATCATTTTGCGAATGTTGGTACCCATATCAGGAAATGACCTTTGAAAAACTATTGATATACGAAAAGTGCACAAAAACAATCAAATTAGTAAGAAAAGGAACACATGCTTCATAAAATAGTATCTTTTTTTAGAAGTCCAAAGCGATGGTAGTTCGTCGCTGATGTCGCTCAGACCAAAAAGCTTGAAAATATGAAGGAATTTTTAGGAGATAAGAAGAGAATGGATTTTCCTATATCTGCCCGTGAAGGTTTCTTTCATCACAATTTTGAAGAGAGTAGATCAAATGCTGAACTTGGTATATCGATGGAAAGTTCAAGAAGAATAAATCGGAAAAGAAGAATACAGTATGTTCGCCAGGGTGAGGAGGTCTACGATATCTGTAGAGTACATGCAATACCATGCAATACTGCAATATTTATACCATCGATAAAACACAAGAAAGTATTAATATTTATACATTTAATTGGAAAAAAACAGAATATAACATTACTAGACATAATAATTTAAACGAAAGTATTTTTGTACTCTTTTAAATGGCAAATTTGAAACAAATAGATGATAAAAAATTAGTTACAAGGAAAACCTCTTTTGAATGAGATGTATTTTTAAGTTAAAATTGAATAGATTTCGAGACGCGGCAACTGAAATTCGATTTTAAATGTGTACTTATCTATTGACCGACTTTAATTATATGTTGCGTAGTTACCCTCTATTTTTGAACTTCGTAAGGGATTGTGGTTAATACAAGAAACGGGGTCTGAGCCAACGACGGAGAGGTGAACCGCCAACTTGGGGAGTGCAACGATGTAACACCGTTTCATGAACCCTTAAGATAATCTTGTGCATTTAATTAATAAAAGTAATTAATACCAAAATTTATCTGTGAACTACAATTCTTTTATCGTGAATCATCAGAAGTCCGCGATTGCAGATTTAGTCAAAGCAAAATTTGTCTCTATTGTCCTCTCGGATACTTGATTTCAACTTATCATTTCTCAATAATGTCGAATTGAATCAAAGACAAATCTCTTAAATTGCGGTGAACCACACCTCCAGGTAAGAGATTAATTATGTTATGTTGAATGAAAGTGGGAGACGGGACCCAGATTCTAACTCGGGACTCTTAGTTTTGCGCTCTGATGGGTTACCATCTGCAAAGTTGAATGTCAATTATAGACCGGGCCCAGAGGTGAGGGGCAGTTGGTAAGCGCATCAGCGAACTAAGCTGAAGGACCTCAATTCGAATCTCGGTCCCCCGTTTTCATTCAACATAATTCATCGAATCGTCACGTTATGCGAAACGCGTCTTCATGGAACGTGCATTTCATGAAACATGGTGTGCATGTCCCATAGAAATGAAATGAATTTGGTTTATTAAAACCTTTTACACCGGTGTGCACTTCGCCTAGGGAGATAATAATTTGAAAGAATTCGTGTTAGTCCAGGTTTTTCTCCGGTTTTCCTTTGGATAGAGGCGGATTTTTTTATACAGATTTGCTAGGTTCTTGCCTAGGAGTGGTATCTTTTGAAATAATAAATCTCTAATGTATTATGCTTTAATACTTACTATTTATCAACAATACTTTCCGAATAATCTATAGTTTGATAGTAATACGTACTTGTGAAATAACTATTTTGTGTTTTATTAAATACAAATTTGCTGGCATTCTATTTATATTATAACACGTGCCGAACTATTTTTATTGTTTGAAGTGCTCTGAAATAGGGCCCTTGATCGCGATTGATGGGATGGTCCTTTGCTTGCTTCCGGAGAGAAAATTAGTTTATTGTCCTCCATGTGATCATACGAAATTTGTAACTATTTTTGACAATAAATTTATTACTATAATTCATTATTATTTGGAATTGTCTTGATACCGAGTGAACGACGCCAGCAGTGCACCAGCCGCGCCAACGCCGCCGTCTCCGCCCCTGGCGCCGACGTGCTGCACCCTGGCCGTCGCGTGAATTGTGAAAGTCATGATCCGATGCTACCTGTGAGCATGGAGCTTAAACGCCTCTGTTTGCCCACCGCTACCACATTGAGTGGATCGGCGCCTCTCTGACACGGCAAAACATCGTCCTGATTAAGCTCCGCATCGTCGATTCTCTTTGATCCGATCCGCAGGTCTCACTCTCTAGTAAAGATTTGTGGGCCAAATATAACATTTTGGTACAATCAAGGCTCGGAAAAGACTTTGATGACATATTTCTACCAATATTATTGCGATTCCGAAAATAAAAGTTTTATTCGTCGTTTTTGATACTTACGGAAATTTTTTTCGTAAACACCTCCTTTGTGCACCCGAGGTGCTGCTGTCGTAAGTGTTTCCTACATGCTGAGGTACGTTATTTTGTCGGTTTCTCATTCAGAATTTTTTTCTTTATTTTATTCCACAATTTAATTTCAATATTTTTACAATTCTTACATTTCAGTTAGTGTATACTTCTATATTATTGAATCAAGTATATATAAAGTAATAAAGTATATAACTACCTATAATTTATCATTCCTTACGGAAATTGTATTTAAAAAATTGTTCCGCACTATTTTCTTCTCTCCGTCACCGGTTGCATTAGTAGTTTAGTGTATGATCATTTCAATATGGTTCGTGACAACGAGCCATGCACAATTTTAAACAATTGATCGGTCACAGTCGGCGATGTTAGGTTTGTTAGTCCCGGTGATTCCTTTTTAAGAAAATCTTTTTAAGTGTGATGCTGGAGGCGATGGTGGAGGAGGCAGTACGCGTGGGTGGATGTACTCGTACAAAGAATAATGTTACTATGCAGAAAATTATTGACTTTACCTGCACATGGAGTGATTAGTTTCGAAGGACCAACTGTTGTAACAGTAAAGAATGAAGAAAGGATGAGGTGTAAGATTAGTAGTGATTGCCAACAAAAAACAGTTTAATAAAACATGCAATATGAAGGTAATGGAGAAGAATGATACAATACTGAGTTCCCATGATTTTTATGACTTGCAAAATGTTTCGTAAGCGAGCGGAATCGTAACAGCGATTTCTGCTACGCAGCTGCGAGGGAAAGCGACCACTGTGAAGGGTGCAGGGTTTCGTATTTTGTTGTTCGGAGGACGGTCATAAAAATTCAGTCTAAGGAAGAGTGTCTGAGTACTACGCATTTATTTTTGACTAAAAGAGGGAAGTACGTAGAAAATTTGCTAACACATAATGGGTGGCGTCATTAGATTTAAACTGGGAAGCAACAGAAAATTACAAGAAGTATTTTGAAAGAGACAAGGTCAGCGTTAGTGACAGATTTTGGGTTTGAAAGTGCACCTGCAAGAGAAACACATATAGTGGGTGTGGAGAGAGGCAGAGACCATTTACAAATTAAACGGATGACAATAGATAGCGACCCGGAGAGCGTGGGTATGAGGGGGCTCGACCCTCAGCTTTTGAGAATTGTCTAGGGACAGTTGACGTACACCACGAGGCAACGACTGTTAGGCGTGCGTCGCAGAACGGTTGGCAATGGAGGCGCTGAAGACAAGGGAGTGGAAGTTAAAGGTTCGAAAGTTTCCTAAATTTAGTTTTCTATTATTCTTAAAAAGCGTTAGGTTAAAATTACGTAGAGGACGGTTGAAAAAGATAACGCCGTTGAAGTGGGGAAATTTCCTAGTAAGGAACGTTCTGAGTGGCTAGGAACAACCACTTGTCGTTCTAAACTCAACCAATCACGAGAACTCCGCGTGGAGTGTATTTTTAACATGATTGGCAAAAAATAGTCACTTGATTTTAAAAGAATGTATCACGTGAGTTAGCTTCTGGGGGACAGAGTAGGGAGTGAGGTGATAAAACATGATGCAGAGACGCTCCGTGATTCATTCGAGTATATTCGAGACTTTAATGAGATTTCGAGATTCGAGCACATTCGATCAAATTCGAGTAGAACATTCGGAATCATTCCAAGATTCGGAGATCCCGAGATCACTTCGAGATTTTTTCATTATTTTTGACCTCAAGGTCGTGAAGTATTGGAAAATTTATTCTTAATTGATAACTTGATCTTATTCCAAATTATGCAGTTTCCAAAGTTTCAACTTTAAGAATATATCCGAGAACTAGTCGGAGATTAAATGTTATGTTTTTTAACAAGTGGCAATCGTAAAGACTATTTAATCGAGTCACATCANGTGGCAACCGTAAAGACTATTTAATCGAGTCACATCACGTTGAATGAACTCTCGCTGTAAAATAACTGTATTATGAAGGTGAACGATGCAAATTCCTAAAACGAGAAACTCCAGCCAGGCGCGGCAACTTCCACAGAAGGCTGGTTTTGAACGCTGAATGGGCGACTGGCAGGTACGAGGAAGGACGCACCGCACGAGCCAATGCTAATCAATGGCATTCCAATCTTCACCTACGCTTTTAGACTGATCTTATCATCAATGAAAAGGTAACCTGAGAATACTGGTTGCGATCAGAAATAGATATTTAATTGGCGGCGAGAAGATCTAGTGCAACGAACCAGAATAGTAATGGCCCACGCTCAGAACTTTTGTGATTGTATTCTTAATGAGGGCAGAAAGAAGAGTGAGTAATAATGATGGCTTTCTAAATTTAGTTAATGTTTTTGCTGTAATTAACTGGTAATAAATAATACCAGAAACTCTCTTAAAAATTTCATGTCAATGTGTGTGATAACGTGTGATGTTTTGTTTTGTTTTGCATGGTAGTGTTAATTAGAACTGTATCATGGATATATAAGTCAATTTTATTTTTGTAATATGTGTTTTCCTTTAACAAGGAACCCTGTGTGTTGTTTCCATTTAATTAAAAATAATACGAATCCACTTGTTTTTATTGGCACGAGAGCTAGCTAGGGCTAATATAACCAGGTGAATGTTATCTATTCACCCTTTAATTTCCGTTCTACTCCATCACTTATTTGCGTGTGTTAAAAGTACCCAAGAGACGCGATTGTTTACGAAAATCTTTTCACATAAATCTAGCAAAACAATATTGCACGCAAAAATGTGCGATTGACAACTGTGAGGAACACAAACAGACTAGACATCTATTAATTTACTCTAAGTTAAGTGGATCCTACGCAGCTAAATGTCCTCTCTAGACTGTCCTATTTTTCAATTTTTCTCGTTAGTATTTCTGTTTTAGAAACGGGACATATGACTTCGATACTATTTCCCGGTAAACGACTCAATAGTACTAAGCAGGCTTGGAGGATATTATCACCTGATATCAACATGGAACTGGAAAACAAAGGTAAAGATAATGTCACAACCTTTGTTGTCTATATTGAAGTCCAGACATATTTGCACGATTCTAAACCTGTCTTACGTCAGAAACGTGAAGAAAAGGGACGATATGTTTTCTAATACGTGACTAAGATCACGTCATATCCATTTAGCTGATCTATTTAATGTACTATTTTCTCTTTTCATTAGCTTCGTACATACTTAGCAACAAATTCGTATAATGTAATTTAGCTACATAAATCTCCCGGGCAAAGTCGAGCAAAACTTAAAAAAATATCTTATTTTTTAAAAGTTTTGACAAACTACTTAATTTTACTACAAAATGGTTCAGCCATCTTGTTCAGGCTATCAGATGTTCAGATAAAGTATAGGGTTAAATACATGACTTACCTATTTCGAAGTTCAAGCCCCATAGATTAGACAAGGAAATGTACCATATGTTAAAACCTTAAACTGTAATGGACATATATTGCGCAACATATTGCATTTAGCTGCGGCAGGAGACCCCGGGTTCGATTATCGGCTAATCGCCGTATTCACCTATAGCCAAAAGTCGTCAGATATATTTTCCGTGTGTAGGGTACACGGAAAAAATATATACAATGTTTAAGCAGTGGCGGATCCAGACCGTAATCAAGGGGGAAGGGCCAACCGGGAAGAATATTTGTTTAAAAATTATTGTTTTACAACACGAATTTTATCAATATTACCTTTAACCAAATAAATCAAATAAATTATTAACAATCTGTTATTATTAATAACAATAACAATTATATTATTAATAACAATAACAATTATATTATTAATAACCTGTCTCTTATACACATCTAGATGTGTATAAGAGACNTATATTAATCTGGTAACACTTTTACGAAGGATGTTATTTATCAACTTCAATTTTATCTGTTAAGAGTTCAGTCAGGTCCAATTGGGGGAAGGGCTACGGCCCCCTTAGCATGAATCCGCCACTGTGTTCAAGTGTCTTGACAAAATCTCAATTTTCGTTACACCGATTCATATCGGACAATTCGTCGGTTGCGAATTCTCTCCCAACTAAACGAAAACACGCCACTAACTCGAAGAAAGACAGACCAAACTGATCAGAGCCCTTCACGGCCAGTCTGCGTTTGTTCGTTCCGCACGGCTGATCTCTCCACTTATTCTTCAAGTACAGCGTCGAGACACTGGTTGCGGCAGAGGGAATTGTACAGACTCTACTGAAATATACTGGCAAGTCACGTCGGAGAATTGTGCAAAAGAATCTGCCTTTTTTATCGATTAAACTGTGTAATCGTCCTGTCGATCCAAGTAGTACACGCTTTTCACCTTCGACAATGAGCCGTTGAATTATGAGATTCGAGAACACTCGGAGATCGATGAATCGCATCGAGAGCCTCTGGATCGATAAACAATCGCTACCGATAACATTCCATGGAGTTCAGACTCACCTGTGATTTGTTGGCACAATCGTAGAGGACATATCGAGGAGTAAAGAGAAAGAAAAAACAGAAAGTGCAAGAAATATTCACGAAGACAATTCTTTTGGCTTGAATCTGTAGAAATCCTATATTATTCAGTATAATTATATGTATGTCCAGTATTTTATTTCGATATCGGTTACTTCGATATTCATCAAAATCGACGAATGGATGCAAAAATTAGGGTAGAGATAAATTTTTAATACATAATACGGACCGGAACTCTAACTAATTTCCAAAGGTTTTCCAATAAAATTTTGTGCCACTGGCGCCGACATCTTGAAAAAGCTTAATTTAACAACCTTTCTTTAGTTCCAGTCAAATATTTGCACAACTTATGCCAACGAAAAACATATTTTTAAAAAATAGAATAAATTTGCTAAAAGGTGAGTTCCTTTTTTTCTATCTTGAACATTTACCTTAAACAGAGTTACAGCTCATCAAAATTTGACAATTTTTTCGATCAGATAAGAAATTTGAACTTCGTCGTAGTTTCAACACAGTGACATCTAAATGGCGAGTCCTACAGTAAAATATAACGTTTAAGTTGCATTAATTTTTTTTTTTCAATTTGAGAACAAAATAGTTTTGCTGCGTCAAAAGTGGATATTGAGATACAACGTTTTGAATAATACCGTATAACAGTCGAATGTTCACTTTTTTACTCGAGTTGATTAGAGTGGCAATACCAATATTAAAATTAATTATTAATTAACAGAGGTTATGTGAAGAAAAAGCGATGTATCAGGGTCTCATTGAATAATCATGATAGCTTTTTTACATAAGAAACTACAAATAATTTTCTAAATTAATGTCCCGCGGAATTGTAGATAATATCGCGACGATATGGTAACATAGTTCATGATAATTAAATGAATTTTTTGTTAATAATTAGAGTTTCAAACTGCGTGTGACCACGTGGAAGGAATTGTTGAAATCGCATATTGCAATATTTTGTTTAATTAATTATTGTCAGCGTAAAACGCAGACAATTTTTTTTATACGTCTCTTTTAGCGTCCATTTCGTTTTTTCTGCACACAATTGTTATCCGAACAAACTTCAATGATCCAGATATCGTCAACATTTACAAAACTATAGTTGTGTTATATTAAAATCTTTTTTATATTCCGTAAACGTCATTTCCCAATCCAAGGTATCATAAGCCTACAAGATTAGAATGAAACAGTCGAAAGATAACAGATATTCAGGTGATCAAGTTTTTACCTAAATAAATAAATACGTCAAAAGAGCAGTTACAGACTGCGTATGAACACGTGGAGGACAATAAACTAGTTTATTCTCCGGAAGCAAACAAGGAACCATCCCATCAATTCCGATCAAGGGTCCTAAGGTAGAGGCGGATTGAAAAATTTCAGCAAAAATTTCTAGATTAGATAAAAAGTTAGCTATGTTTTAAAATACTAATAGAATATCATCATGTTTGTAATTTAACACAAAAAATGTATTTTACATGTACGAATTATTATCGAACCATAGATTATTCGGAGTATTGTGTTTATAAAACATAAGTATTGAAATAACACTAAATTTACGATGTTTTGTTTTAATAAACGAACCCCTCGACAAAAACCTAGAGAACTTGTATAAGAAATCCGCCTCTACCCGAAGGAAAACCGGAGAAAAACCCGGGCCAGGATGGCGTAGCGAAGAAACTTCTGAACATCTGTGCATTTTTCCTGTGCTTGCTGAGTATTTCTGGAGTCAATGACGAACGCAACAAATAAAGGAATAGAAGGAAATATGAGGAATGAAACATGAAAAAATTGGATCAGGTCACATCCGTTCTTTTTTCTTCACCTACTTTTCTATCATAATTATTATTTCAAATGTATTAAAATTAAACCGGCTTAATGCATAGGATTAAAGCTTGCAAGAATTTCACAAGGATTGCAACAAACTGTAGACAGAAAACAATTGATTTAAATATTCCTCCAAACTCTAGTTTTCAAAAACGTGAATTGTGAAACAAAATGTAAAGTAATAAATTAGATTTTTCATTATTGATATATTCTTCGACAGTTATGGACGAAAAATGTTGAGAATCAAGATTTTCGATTCTGTGATATCGAGAGGTGTCGAAAATTGAAATCGGAACATCACTAGATATAAGTAAACTTCTATAATTCAATAATCTTCACTCCAAATATTGGTATTTTGCATAAACAATATTCAGGCACTGGCTTGACTCGTTTGAAATGCCCAAGGGCATGTAAA
This sequence comes from Laupala kohalensis, assembly GCA_002313205.1. Lineage (NCBI taxonomy): Eukaryota > Metazoa > Arthropoda > Insecta > Orthoptera > Trigonidiidae > Laupala > Laupala kohalensis. The sequence continues at coordinate 88,477 of NNCF01127199.1, forward strand.
AACATAACGGTCGAGCACAACTGATTTATGCTTCACACCTCCGATGAAGTGAAACATCTTTTCGTAGTGTCCGGTGATACACAGTTGAGCCTCCTTAACTCGAATTTCAAGGTAAAGGTTATGAGTTTCGAGTTAACGAGTTTTCGAATTATAGAGGACTTCGCGTTATGGAGTTTTTAACATTGTCAATTACGAGTATAGAGGTAAATGTTATTGAAGTCATTAGAAAATAAAAAAAATCGACTTATAGAGATTTATAATTCATTTGTGTTGTACATAACTACATCTATAAAGATTATTTTATAACAAAGAACAACTTGAAAATATGCACATACTAAAAGAAATCTGTAATTTTCTTGAGTCAAGGAATTAACACATTCTTTGTCAATTGTATATTCGATTGCAAACAAGGCATTAAATATATTGTCCTCGGTATCACTACATCTTTCAATGAAAGTACGAAATCATTTCTTGGAATTGGTTATTGACGACAACGAAGCTGTTGCTTGGAGTTAAAGAGTCTGGCGAAAATTATTTCCATTTACAGACGCCACAAAGTTTACATCGTACTTTTTTTCGAGAGATAGAGTCCACTGAATTTGTAGTTCGAGTTAGAGAGCGTGATATATATGGATAGTACATCATAGGGAACTAATATTCAGTTCGAGATATAGCGTCGAAATAATTCCAGTTGTAGGGTTTTTTGTACTTCAACGGAAGGAAATGACTAATTTCTTCGTCTTACAGAGAATTTCGAGTTAACGGGTTTCGAGTTAAAGACGTTCCACTGTATAGATAAAATACATGATAAACTACAACGGAAAATTTACTACAAATCAAAGTAACCATCTATCACTTTCGTGATTTAAAACTTGGTCTTTTTTAAAAACTATATTTTCTTCATAAGACGCAATACATTATACCATCAATTATAATTGAAATTATCTCATTTAAATGGCCGGAGAAGTATGTTTTTCAAGTTGAAATCACAATAAGTACATGTTACTCTTTTTATTTATACCGACTTCAGACATTTTAGTGATTCAATTCTTCCTACGCTAGTACTACCTTAAGATACCTTTAGGTCATGAGTGGGAATCTCTACAGTTTTAAATCAATGGTGATTTAAGAAAAAAAATATTCGCAGAACAATCACCACATTCTTGGTTTTCATTACGCTAATCAATACATAGATAATCAAAATGACATATCTCCACCTACGCACAGCTTCTGTACAAGAACCGTTCCCTTAGCGTTTCTTACCGGGTCGTGAGAGAGGTGGACGACCCCAACAACCAACAGACAGCTGGAACTAGAATGCGCATAGAATGAACACGCAATTTCCACGCAGAGTTGTAAATGTGAGAGATTTCCTCCAAAGCAGGTGCTGTACTGCGAAGTTGGGCAATATTAGCTATTTACTTAGTTGCACTAAATTCGCAGCTAAATGCGTTAGGTAAAAAATCTGAATCATCCAATTTTATTACAGACTTTCTCTCACTTTCTAGTTTAATTTACGTTTGGTATAATGAGTTAAATGAGCGCTTTCCAACTTTTCTTTACCCAGGGGTCATTGTCAATACATTTTCCATCGATCGGGACGGAACGAGATGGACTTTCTTCTATTGTAGTATTTGTAAATGGGAAATGTAGCGTGCTATTGAAGCTTATCTACATGGAGCGGTAGGAGTTAGATGGTAGGCTATTGTTAGTTGCTGGGTTTACCGACAACTTAGTCCACGTGGAGGTGTTAATAGGAGAAGTTGGTAATAGTTAGAGTTAGTGATACTAGCAGGAGGTGGATAGAGGAAGGAAGGTTTGCTTTTCAGTTGTTACAGCTATATGAACTGGGACAATAATGTGAAAAGATACAAATTTTCTGGCTCCATCGGATATCGAACCCGGGATGACTTGGTGAAGAGCGACAACACTACCACCTGCGCCACCGGTGGGGCGGATGGCCTTTGGACAAACGTTGCCCAACCAATAACACCAATGGGTCATATTCATTTATTTGTAACGTAATATTTATAAACTCGTCAACAAATGTTTATTATCTATAGCTGAGAAAATAAAATAGTATGTCTTTATTTTTAAAATGTGTTTTTAATATTTAGTTTTTACAATAAAATGATTTTATATTGTAATGTTTGGCGGGGTAAAACGAACACAAATGTCTAATTTCTGTCACGAGACATACCATGCCACGATAAATATTTGTTCTGGCAGCATAGATTTATAACAGTTTATCTTAACCAACTAAAATTTTTGATGTTATTTGTAGTTGTGAAAGAAAGTAGGTTGCATAGTTCAATTACCAAATAACAACTTTCGCAACTACTCCAGCTTTAGTTTGTAGTCTGAACAAACGTTTGCTCCACACTGGTGCTACCGGGCACGCCTCTAAATGCAAATAACAACTGGGACATTGAAACGGTGAAACGTCATGTTATCCACCAGGGCCGGCTTTGGTGGTAACAGGTTGACTGAAACAAAATATCGCAGTAATAGAGGAATATAATCGTATGTGGTTTCGGACTCGAGATATGTGATCCTGAGTAATAGGATATGGAAACAGCCAGGGATTTAAAGTGTCGAAAATAACCTTGAATGCAATGGAAGGCGGAGAGTTCGAGTGTCTAAACTCGCGTTGGCAAAGAGATCAAACGGTCGTAGGACGCGCCGGAGAAACAGGCAGATACGTACTTCAATCTATGCGACAGAACTTCTCTAGGTTAAAACTATCACGCACATTTTTCTGTAGTACATCCGTCTATATTATTCACTGTTAAATTTTTCATTGAGGTTGAAAAGGTCGCTTAGTACATGAATGTGGTTTATACACATCGTGTGTGTCGGGGCAATGGCGGTTTCCCACCTCAGAAGGGGAGAACCTGTGTCGTCCGACTATAAGGGGAGCTGGCTAGAAAGGGGGTGGGAGATATTAAAGAACTAGCGGCAGGAGAAAAGGAGTAATAACAGCCTCATTCTCAGCATCGACAAGCATAGCTTTTATTACCCAACTCACCCAGAGAGCAACGAACGGCGGCGTGGAGCGTCCGGCGACGAGACAGCAACACTGACGGAGCGCATGGCGAGTCTTGTGCAATATTGTAAAGTTGTGACTTGGTAAAGATAGTGTCAGAAAGTAGGTTCGACTGAGTTGATGACAATTCAGGTCGAAAGGAAGCGAGGTAGGAAGAATTCGGCAGAGACCGAGAAGGAGTGTTATAGGAAATTTGGCAGAGACCGTATAAGTCAATTCTGACCGAGAAGGCGGAGTGGAGTCACATATCTATCTCTCCTCGCGAGCGCCAATGTCTCGCGTATTTATTATTGTGGCTATGTATCCCTCAGTCAGTAGTTCTGTATCGTTTAGGTAAGCGCTTCTGATGCGCGGGACATTCGAACCCGCTCCACGATATACATTTCTGGTGAAAATCGATCGAAATTATAAAAAAAATATGCAGTTAACATGCAAATGTTTGGAGTTAAGTTCAATGTACTTCGACCCGCAGATAAAGTGGTGCGAGAAAAGAGGACTGTCGTATCTGAAGTCTTTTGTTTCTTCAGACGCCGTATCTAAGTTCGATCTTATCTTAACGTCGTAATTTCGATCAAGAAGTTTGTTGTCAATAGAATATTTATTTCTTCGGCTAGTACAAAGCAGAGCGTCAATATTCGATATTCACAATGTATATAACAAAATATCAAAAAAATATAATTTTAATAACTAGAAAAGTTATAACAAAAAAGAATAACAAGAATTATGAATCATAATGTACAGTAAATTACTTTAAGTTGACTGAAAGTTAAAACAGAACAAGAAACATTTTAGTGTTATTTTAGATTATTATTTATTCTTCTTTGAAATATATTAATTAAAGTATTGCATTTTTATATTTTACGAAGTGTTCCCTAGATAATGATTTTAAATTGACAAAAAAATAATAATGTAATAGAGACTATAGACATCCTAGAAATCAATTTAGATAAATGAGGAGTTTTGAACTAAAAAAAGAAGTTGATTTCCACTCCCTGAAATGTGTAACAAACTCTTAGAGAAGGATAAATAATACATTAATAATTAGAGTAATGCATTAAATTTATTTTGTATTGATTAATTCTCTTACATATTTTAAAAATAACACGGGCGTAATCAATTGATGTAAAATTGTAGTTTAAAAAATTATTATCAATCATTAACCCACTCCCGCTTTAGGGAATCACGTAAAATATTGCGTCGGTTCCGGTAAACATTTGAACTGATCGTACTCTACTACACAAGTCCGATCGAAACCACTGATACTTACTAAACTTAAAACGTGATATATTAATGTAAAAAGCATAACATAGCTATACTAAATTGTAACTCTAAAATACTCAACATTACATGGGAGATCTGACGCGACATTTCTTACGAATTTTTATGCAACATTTCTTAATTATTTTTATGTAACATTTTTTATATAATTTTATGTAACTTTTCTTACGTATTTTTTTCAATTTGTGTAATTTATTGTTATTTAGTTTTTAAGTTTTTTAAATATACATGTTCGGTACTAAGATGTCATCCTAATTGTGGTATTTCCGGATTTTCCTCTATTGTTTAAGGTAAATGCCGGGATGATTCCTTGATTGCTACCCCAGAGTAAAGTAGAATTTATCCTCCAATTTTAGTTTTAGTTATTCATGTATGTATGTTTTACGTTGAATGAATGTTTTATTATTTTATATTATTGTATATGTATGTTGAATGTATTGTATGTATGCAAATAGTGGTCAGACCGGATGGCCTGAACCTCACCACGGAATAAAGTCATTATTATTATTATTATACTTAGGGAAAATTTTAATTAACCCCCCACTTAAGGTAGTACAAGCGTAAGTAGAATTAAATCACTAAAATATCTTAAATGGATATAAATAAATAGTGTAACATGCGCTTATTCTAATTTCAACTTGAAAAACATTCGTCATCCGGTCATTTTAATGAAATAATTGCAATTATATTTGATGTTATAAACTTTTAAATCTCGAAAACGATACAAGTTTACAATGATTTGTAGTAGATTTTCCGATGTAGTTTTTCATCACTTTTATTAACACGTCACCGGGCATTACAGAAAGATATATCACTTTTTCCGAGATGAGATGTATCCGGTCGACATGTTTTCACATACTCTTGTGTATATCAAAGGAGTCAAGCGAGTTCCTAAACATTGTTTATGCTGTATTATCAACTGATAGATAGAAATTAGGGCATGTTATTTCGTCATTATTATTAACATTGTTGTTGTTGTTTTTTTTGTGGGGTTTTATGGCTCATGACGATTGGAACCCGAAAAACTTGTACAGGTAGGGAAAATGCAGTTACGCACTAGGGAGAGCCAACATGACTCTCCCCGCGTGTGGGACACGTCGCATGATTCAACCCTACCCACTAAAAACCCTCCTCATCTACAACACACCAAAACATATCTCGCAACATACGTCAAATGGAGGGTGGCACATAACATGAAGGGGGACAAAGAATAAGGGGGGACAAAAAATGAGGGGGGACAAAGTAAGTGGAAGTAATGCCAGACTCAGCACGGGACCCCGTGTCCGCCAAACACTTACTTACTAGATGTATGACCCCTGGGGCCCCGTGATTAGGTAAAGATAATACAGCCCCAACAAAAAAAATCTCTGTACCAGAGACCCGTGTACATGGATTCGACGTNCCCCTAGGGGGAACATTGTTGTATTTTACAACAATTAGAATAAATATAAATACATTGTTGTATTTTACAACAATTAGAATAAATATAAATACATTGTTGTATTTTACAACAATTAGAATACATATAAAGAAACAATTATACATCTGAGTGATTTGACTAACATGGAGTGCCGATCCCATCTCGAACATTCGTCTCCCTCGCGCCTCATCATCCCCCTTCCAACCCCTCCAGAGGATCGGCCTTCAGAGGTCGTCCTCATCTACATCCGCGCAGCAGGTCGCGCTTCCCATTAACCTGGGGACAGCTGAAGGAGTGAGGGCGGGGTCGGAGGGTCGGGATCGCTCGGTCGCACCGTTACATCATTTGGCGAAACGCCGCTGCTGGGCGGCACGACACAAAAGCTTCGGTCCGGCCATCCCCCTCCGCAGATACGCCTTCACGTGTGATGGAGAAGCGAATCGAGATAAATGTTGCGAAAAGTGGATGAGGTCTCGGGGTTAGGGAGGGATGGAAGAAAGTCTTTTTTTTTTGTTTTTTTGGGAGCGGGGTGACGAAAATCTTTGGATGCATCGGAAGTTAAACGTCTAGTGGATATTGCTATAGATCCATATTCACGAAGATTTTTTCCATCTACGCGCCGCGGTGTTCTACTGTGTTATTGGCAGATAAGAAAGATCTAAATAAATATACAACCTAAGTACATATTTCTTCCGTGTACCCTACACGTGGAGAAGATATGTGATAACTTTCGGTCACGTGAAAATGGCGATCAGCCGGGACTCGAACCCCGGTCTCTTGCTTGGTCTGGGTGGAAGTGGTGTAGCGGTTAACACACTTGCGATCAAAGCAAGAGACCCGGGTTCGAGTCCCGGCTGATCGCCATTTTCACGTGACCGAAAGTTATCACATATCTTCTCCACGTGTAGGGTNGAACCTGAAAGACATTGGAATATTATATTTTATACTTGGAGCATGAGCTGGAATAGTGGGAACTTCATTAAGAATATCATTTCATACATCATAAAAAGCATCACTAACTCGGATAAAGATCTGAGAATCTTCTGGTCACCTTTTCCGTTTCTGCTTTTTTGCTCACCCAGTAATCTCTAGGCACATGGTTAGTTTATTGTTTGAGGTTTATTAATATAACGTACAGAACTCAGATTATACGTACCTCATATTTTCGGGTAAAAAACTGAGCAATTCTATAAATTTTCATTAAATATATACGTTTAGCTCAATCAATTACTTACGAGTTCCTGATCTTCATACATCATAAAATAAACGGAGTCCATTTTCGGAAAACGCACTACTGATTCAGTTTCAAAAGTCTCCAGCAAGTTAGAGCTAGTTTAAATATTGACTTTTTAGAAACTGAAAGTTGTGTACCAGAAGAAGAAAATGTTTGGCTAAGTTGTTTTGTAAGGAAATGATCGAGGGAGCAAAATTGTTCACACTCATACATATGACACCGACCGTAACAAAATTCCGAGTATAGGTTCCCCTAGACCAAATTTGTAATTGTCTGAAGAGAAAATTCAAGACTTCACAATATTTGTATGATTGGAAAGAAATTACATTTTTGTGATGTTATTTCTCACTTTATTTTGAAAATGGTGCAACTCACGGAAATGTTGTTAGTCAATCTGTCAATCTGAATTTGTACATTAAACATATTTCTATTTATTTTTTCAAAATTTTAAACTTTTAGAAATCAGAAGTGAAATGTAGATGTAAATGAAGTCAGAAAGAGCTGCCCAAAATGGGCTTCCGTTCGCAATGCATTCAAAATTAATTCTCAAGTGTTTTCAATGTATCAACGTCTTCGTGAGTTATCAAGGGAACAAAGTCCTTCTAGCACAAAATATTCAACATAGGTTTGCAATGCATTCAAAAATAGGTTCTCTATTCAAATAAATAAATAAATAAGTAAATAAATAAATAAATAATTAAATAAGTAAATAAATAAATAAGTAAGTAAATAAATAAATATAAAATAAATAAATAAATAAATATAAAAATAGCCGTTACAAACTGCATATAACCACGTGGAGAAAAATAATTTAATTTACTCTCCGGAAGCAAGCTAGGGACCACCCTATAAATTCCAATCAAGGGTGCTAAGATAGAAGAGGATTGATATTTCCGCATATTCCTTAGATAAGAATAAAAAGTTAGCTATATTATCGAACTATATATTTTTCGGGAAATATTGTATATAAATCGTAACTATTAAAATAACTGTAAATTTGAGGTATATTATTACACTAGACCTCCGCCCCTATCCAAGAGCCTAGATAACCTTTACTTAAAATCTGCCTCTACCGGAAGGAAAAGCGGAGAAAAACCCGGGTCAGGTTGGAAAAAATCTGGGCGAAAAAGGTGAACCCCGGTCAGAATGGGATCGATTCGTAAGAGATCGAAGTATTAAAATATTTCCTTCGTACAAAAATTATATTATTGAAAAGCAACAAAGACCAGTATGCCGTGAGAAAACAGCTTGTGACACTTCAATCTGTGACTCAGCGATTAAGAAATTTCATCAGGATGCGAAGTGTCGTGTATCAGCCACTGGCGTGTGAGTGAATCGGACACCGAAATCATAAGCGTAAAGACGGGAATCTTAGGTTATGTTCTATTTGTATTGGATTCATCACGGAGAATTCAGATTTACGTAACTAGTGGTCGCAAACAACTCCCCAACCATTAATAATGGATTCTTATCATACTAAGAATTACTAGAGAAATCATTCGAAGGATGTCATCAAGCAAAACCAATACGAATAAACGTTTTTTCTACAGTCTGTCTGTGGGATGGAAATCGGAAAAAGTAACGTATGAAATTATTTTAAATGTTAAAAGAATCTTGTTCAGGATTATTGAAACTAAACTGCAAAGTATAGTTATATTGATGAGTATGAAGAGGAGGAAAACAATTAAAATTAGCAGCTAGTCAGTAGATGGGGATCCACACTCGCATAACTGTTGACCACGAAACTTACCAATGTCACCGCAAGAGTTCAATTGAATTACGTGAGGTTGACAGAACGTACTTACTATAGTAATAATAATAATAATAATAATAATAATAATAATAATAATAATAATTTATTAACCTGCAAATGAGCAATGCTCGGTGGAAGATGGAAAACATAATACACATAATAAGAATATACATAATACGATAATGTGAAATTAAATAAAAAAATCTTCGGCCAAATATCTATTTCTTTTTGTGGGGTTTTACGGCTCATGTCGACATCAAAGGTCATTGGAGTCCTAAAAACTTGTACAGGTAGGTAAAATGCAGTTACGCACTAGGGAGAGCCAACATGACTCTCCCCGCGTGTGGGACTCGCCGAATGACTCAACCATACCCACTAAAACCCCCCCTGAATTACAATATACCAAAACATAGCTCAAAACATACATCAAAACATTGTGGACAAAAAAGAGAGGGGGACAAAAAATGAAGAAAATGAAAGGTACCCTAGCCGTAATAGCGTCGGGATCGAAAAGAAGAAGAGGTGACCAAGGGAGGTCAGGAAAGAGAAAGGAAAGATCCCGGCACAAGTAAGTGGAAGTAATGCAAGACTCAGCTATGGGCCCCGAGTTTGCCAAACACGCACTTACTGGATGTAAGTCCCCTGGGGGGCCAAATATCTATAAAACACCCACGCACAGAACAAAATGCTTAGAAAATTAGTACACAATAAGCGAAAAGGATAATACACCTAAGCAATGAAAAGAAAAAGGTCCATGTGTGTGTAAATTACATAAGTACAGAAACACATTTTCACTTACAAACAGATACAGACACACACTCATACGTACAAGCACGCTTCAATATACACACATATTCCATTACTCCTCCTATAATCTTATTGTAAAAATAATTGCTATAATATAATTAAAAGAAATTTATAACTATAAATATAACGCCAAAACAGTATTGCTGTAAACAGTCACGCACACTTCACATCACTGCACTGCACTGCACTGCAATTCTATTCGCTCTGAGCATTTTCTGCACCCTTTGTCTCCATTCATCTCAGTACACTGCACTTCACACGTGCTCCTATTTAAAAGAAGCACGAAGACGATTGCGGAAACATTTGACTCTTTTTGGTGAGTTCAGAATCGTAAGTGACCGAATGGTTGAAGCACAGTTGCATAAAGATTGAAGAACATTGTTTTCAAGTACATAACCTAAAAGTGAAATGAAAACCTAAGAATTAACAACGCGATTCGTTTATTTCTGTATAATGTGTACGTTCCTTCTGTCTGGATTTCAAAATAATTAGCAGTTACGTACACATTAACATTCAATATTGAAAGCTGTGTGCATGTTTGTAGCTTTTTTCTGGAATTTAATTTAATCACACGAAAGTAGAGAAATATGGATCACTTCAAATCCGCGGTTAAAAGCTATCACCTGCACCAGTGTTTCTACAATGTAAAAGAATTTATTGATTTTAATAAAGTTAAATCCGTCTTGTACTTTATCACGACATTGCTATATTACTTTTAAAATAACTTTTAACAAATTCAAAAACTATTTTCTAGCGTATGTGTCTTATGACTCATATATATTTTTTTTTTTGGGGGGGGGTTTAGGGCTCAAAGGTCATGACTCATATTAATTTAGTTTTATGTGTACTCAACTTTGGCACGATTGTGTACATTATTTCTGGAGCCCCATCCTGGTCCGGGTTTTTCTCCGTTTTTCCTTCGGGTAGAGGCGGATTCCTTACACAGGTTCTCTAGGCCTTTGTCTAGGGGTGCGTTTATTGAAACAAGAAATCGTGAATTTAGTGTTCTTTCAATTCTTATGATTTTTAAACACTACACAGAGAATAATCTATAGATCGATAATAATTCGTACATGTAAAAGAAATTTTTTGTGTTTAATTACAAACATGTTGATATTCTAATAGTATTATAACACATAGCTGACTTTTTATCTTATCTAGGAATTTTTGTTGAAATTTTTCAATCCACCTCTACCTTAGGGTTCATGATCGGAATTGATGGGATGGTCCCTTGTTTGTTTCCGGAGAGTAAATTAGATTATTGTCCTCCACGTGGTCATACGCAGTTTGTACTGCTTTTTTGACGATAAATTTATTTATGTATTTATTTATAACAAACGAATTTAGATATTATGAAAGAACCCCGAGCAACGTCCAGCAAAGTGAGCTAAACAAATCCACGCCTGTTGACAGGCGTTTTAATAACAGAATTCCTAGTTGTTGTTTTTTTCAAATCTCGGGTAACGCAGGGTACTACTTGTCTTTATTTAAACAACTATTCATAAAAGAATACATAAGTTATACATTTACCTTCCTTTTTTTTTGCACGTCATGTGCTAGAAATGCAAGGCCGTGACGTCACTGGGAGGCCATTTCTGTACTTCTATCCAAGTTCTTTCACAGCCAAAGAAGTAGACTTGAGTTGAACAGCATACTTTTCGATGAAGTTGTACGGTTCTTACCAACGACTCTATATCTCCTTATTCGTTGATAATACAAACGAAATGCAGGTATTTTAAGGTAAAAAAGCTATTTTAAGAGTTTTATGGTTTCCAGTACAGATATTTTAAGATGAAATAGTCCGAGCCTGATCCGGGTTTTTTTCGGGTAGAGGCGGATATTCGATAGGTGGGAATGTCAATTGTACTGTTCTTATTATTATCTTAGGTTTATCTAAAATTAATTTTGGAAAAATGAATGGATGACAGAACGTATTTATTAAATAATTTCTTTCACGAATATTAAATACGCCACTGCCCTTGGGTCCTTGCTCGGAATAGATGGGGTAGTCCCTTGCTTACTTTCGGAGAGTGAATTAGTTTACAGTCTTCCGCGTGGTTAAACGCAGTTTTCAACTGCTTTTTGGCAATAAAGTATTTTTATCTGACATGGTTTCTTTTTCAAATCTAATTATTTGAGTAATTTCCTAATATTTGAAAATGTTTATGTCAATTACAGTCTCAATACAAGTATGGAAACCCATAAAACTTTGAATTATCTTTTTGAAGTCGGGAACGGAAATCATACCAGAGGATGATGCGGACTAGAAATTGAAAATTGACTCATCTGGAGCCAGTTCGGAAAGACCTAAAAAACTATTTAAAAATTTTTTTCGACCAATTACAATACTAAATTATACATTTCGAAAGTAAACTTTCTCATATACGTTTTTCCGACTGCAGCATAGAGTGAGAAAAAATTATATAGTGGAAGGGTCATTTCTGGCGTGGTCCTCTTAATTTGGCCGTCTTCCAGTGTTCAAAGCTATATGAACTTATTAATGTCTTTTATTTGAAATTTAAAATAAAATATTCAGAAAATATTTTAAATCATATAGCGACATATCAGTCTTATAAATATCGTAAAATTGTTATGTAAATTTAATTTCGTTGTAGACAGAAATTGATGTATCTTCGTATCTGCAGTGCGTTTGCTGTCCTTCTATATATTTTATCATTGTCATATCTTTCATTTCAGTTTACGAAAAGTGTATTATATGTCTGCTTGGTCCATTTACACTGCTAAATACTATTCAAGCTTCTTGAAACAGTAAACTAATGCGTAAACGTAGCAGATAGAAATTATTTTACTGCGTCTATACCAAACTTTCAAGCGAAATAGCGCAAATGCGAATGTAATGCATATTGATTGTACTTTGCATATCGAAAATTTAAGCAAAATCGTTGGAGCCGTTTTTGAGAAACATTCAAAAGAGTACTTGGATCTTCATGTGAAGTACCCTTTGTTTTAAAGTAAAAAATATTACAGTATGTGAATAGACAACAAGAAAATTCTACCCTAAATACGAAATGCGAATTAAAATGATTCATTCTTTACTCAGAATCGCTGCGCACACACGGACAGAGGGACGGACGTTATGCCAAAAACCATTTTTTTTTCTGGGAATCAGGGATCGCCATAATGTATATTTATGTCGAAATCTCGCTTTTGAACTATTTCACGATTACAATTCTTTCTATAAACTACGTGTATGAGAAAGTAAAAAAAAAATACAGTAACAATGATCGCAATTGCTGCTATTACGCGCCTCGAGCAGTCAAAATCTCAGATATAATCCGGAACACACACATCGCAAACCGCGAGTGGGAAAAAGACGAATCCGCTAGCGGAAACGCACGCACTCATCCACGACCCCAAACAAAAGAACTCGTGTCTCAACTTCATTCCGTCACTTTACGACAGCCTCTGAACATCAGATCCTCGAACACACGACTTCTCGGGACGAAGAACGGAACAACCGTACTCAGAAATCGCAGCGCGTCCCAAGATAATGGCTTTTGTTAACATACTTCGAAATCCTCCTTTTATTCTAAAGTTTTACAACCAATTTAAGATCTCATTCTCACAGCGTACACCGCAAACTATTGTCCGGACGAGTACTTGAAACGACGCGGGAGGTCGAAAGAGTGAACGAGAATATGACTGGAGTATAAATGTCAGATCATCCATCTCGCACCGATCCAACTACTCACTCCGCGGACGCTAATGTGTCATTTTATATCATTTACTCTCTGGCGAGCGGAAGAAGCAAAGAGAACAAGGACTTGACACGCGTCGCGGCCGAAGCAATTTATAAGAGCGCTGTCGATTTTTATCTCGAAACAGACGAGACGCGGAGGCCGCCATAAAGGAAAGCAGTTGCGACACGGGTCGCTCCGCGAGTGCTACTATTGTTTTTCACACGTTTTCAAATGTATGCTTATAATTATGTGCGCGCTCGTCGACGGTCGAGAATGATATATTGCTGGGGAGAGAGGAGGTTATATGATGGTGGTGGCGTGGGATACGGGTGCTTAATAATGTCAGCGACAGGTTCGGAGGAAGCTCACTGAAGTGAGTCTATGACGGTTTACTCTATGTGTATGGATTGTCGTCCAGCTGCAGATGAAAGAAGGCAATAATACATTTGTACATTAATTTGAAAAAATACGTCTTATTTCGAAGTATTACCATTAAATATTGTTTTCCACATGATTTCGGATGATGTGAGGAATGTTAATTTCTCTTATACTTTATCACGCCATTGTTATAGTACTCTAGACACTGAATAAATTCCTTTATTCATGAAAGTTGTTTTTTATCCTTTTTTTGTTTTTAATAGTTTATTTCTAACTGTACGCAACCTCGGCACGGTTATGTACATTATCTCTGTTGCCCCACCCTGGCCCGGGTTTTCTCCGGTTTTCCTCCGGGTAGTGGTGGATTTTCCATAAACGTGGATGTCATTTAATCCTTTTGTTATTATTTACGATTCATCTTGAAGTCACGAATTTTGACCGCACGTTATATCTACGATGCATCTTGGAACAATAAATTGATAACAGTACGTATTTGGTTAATATTTTTTTAAAAGAATGAAATCCTTTCTTGGTCCCTCGCTTGTCTCTGGAGAGTAACTCATTTGATCATCCCTTTCGCGGTCACGCGCAGTTTGCAACTGATATACATTTACTATATTCGATCCTAAGCAGGTTTCTTTTAAATAAATGATACAAAAATAAATATGTAACACAACATTCATCAACTAAACTGGTCTTCTTGTTTTCTTATTATGTCATAGAAACGAGAATAAGTGAAAGTATACGGTGTTATGAATTAGACACAAACAACTGAAAAACAATTATATNCATTCATCAACTAAACAGGTCTTCTTGTTTTCTTATTATGTCATAGAAACGAGAATAAGTGAAAGTATACGGTGTTATGAATTAGACACAAACAACTGAAAAACAATTATATATGCGGTTTAGCGATATAGTGAGATATAGACTCTTGGTAAGCTGTCAGTGTCCATGCGTACATTAAATATATAATTCATTCAGAAACATTTCTTTCGAATAAGTTTTCCTCATGCTATATCTTTCATTTTTCTTCTGCTTATTCATTTTACCATTCTCTTGTCTTGTTTCTCTTCAAATCATGGAACTGTAATCACTTGAAAATTTAATGTACTTCTTATATCTATTTAGTTTTTACAATACTAAAAAATGTTTACGTTTTCAACACATAAAACACAATATCTGCTTATATAAATCTTATATATTTTTCATGGTTATTGACATTTTATTGCGGTATTTTTCCTTGTACATACGACAAAGTGGGGCATGAAATGGTATCGATAACGAATAAACATTGTTCATGTTCGACTGTGCCAGAGTTAGAAGTTGTGTTTCTTGGCAGCAAATTCTTGTAAGAAAATCGTATTGCAACGAGGCGCATTTGAATGGAATCCTTTTCACTTAGGTCCATCAAAGAGTATTTATATCTGTAACACTAATGGTCATGTACCATCCAATCAGAGAGGTTCCTATCGAAAGAAACAGTCATTCATAAGGATGGTCTGAACCACTCTCTAATACAGCGTGACTCAACCAACAGTTCCTATGAAACACAACCGACTTATGAATCCAACACAGCAACAATAGAAGCACAATACATACACTCCAAGTCATCTAACTGGAATGCAATGTGACTACGTAACACAAATTGCCAACATCTACGAATTTAAGTAATATCCGAATAAATATTTATAGTAGTCACAAAATATTAGCGACTATTTACTGTGAAGAAATACAAGTTGATAGCGCAACAAATAAAGACACAAGGTAATATTCGTTCCACACGCTCGATGCTGAAAGAACAGAACAGCGTCACAAGTGCTAGTGAATTGAATTGATGGCTGATGTTGGCAATGGATTTAAGTTTTGAGAAATTCGAATATTCCGCCAACGTAACGCGAGGTACAAATATCATTACTCTTATGGACGACGGCAAAGTAAAAGTGTTGGCTACACTGTGCGCAAGCGCGATACCAACATGAAGCCAATTAGACTGACAATAAACAAATAAATTATTTTTTTTAAGAGAGCTGTTACAAACTGTCTATTACCACGTTGAAAACAAAGTAATTTACTCCGAGTATTGCACAATAAACTAATAAAGACAATGATTGCGTTTCTGTTCGTTTTTTTCCTTCTGAAGTTGAATTTCTCGAAGCAAAGACACGTCACCTCGAGTATCGGAGCAACGCAAAAGTTCCTAAAATCATTAATCGCCGCGTGCTGTTGATGAGATTACAAAGACGAACGAAACAATAGATTAAGCAAAATTACATACATTTCTTTGAACAAGTTTTTCTCTATGCTTAATAAACAAGATGTGACCCCGTTTTTTCCAGGGACCTTTTAGCGAAAACCATAAAAACGATAGAATGTTCTATAATATTTTCTGTCCACATCTGTCAGACATGATGTGTGTAAGCAGATGGTTCCATGTCCTTTATAGATTATGTCACTTTGACAAGTTCTGCGGACAGAGTGTTAAATATTTTATACGCCTTAAATTTTGAATGTGGATACAAAATTTAATTAAATTAAAGGGTATATCAATTCCAGCTTTTAAAAAACACCTTGCCGGTCATTTAAGGAATTTAATAAACCTATGAAATACATAGTCTATTATCAAAAAAAACTATTTATTATCGAAAATAAATTACTCTCCGAATATTTAAAAAGCCTGAATTTTTCAAACAATGCGAAATGTCTCTTTTAACTTTCAAAATAATTTTTAATAGGGATCACCGGGGCATTCCGAAGAGTTATTTGAGTTTATACTGGGTCTTGTTCGTGGTTTTACGTACCAAGGCGAGTGGTACTATAACCTAGGACAATATTCTTCTTTTGCAGAAATATTAAAATTCTAAACAAAAAATATTTCCTTTTCTTTTGTGACCTATTTGCCAATTTTGGCAGAAGTGACACCAGACACATCAAACGATTGAGTGAAGAAAGTGAGAGAGTTTGAATTTCTTTATTTCTTCATTCCAAAACCTGATGCAGGTGGCTTTGTCCGGAGAGTTCACTAGTATGTAGGTGGCAATGAGAAAAGCAGAGTTGCCAAATAATCTTTATGGCAGGTCATACAACTTACGGAGTCAAGTGAGGTCTCATATTATGGTACAATCCTTTTAAATATCTATTTGCTTCAAATTAGATTGCTGTAACGTTTTGTACATATTCATAAAACTATCGTGAGAAGCGAAGTATTCATGAACATAATAGATGATTAGACTTTTCAATGTTTTCACCTACTTCACTCAGAATAACCATAAATGATCTTCCAAGAGGCGCTAGTCACTCTTGTTTTGATTTTTAAGACGATTGAGCAATTATTTTTTTTAGAATAGAATATTTAAACCTTTTTTTTTCTTCAACCTGTAAATCAAATAAACTGGTTAATGAATAAGACAAAGAGTTCATACAAATCACACAATGTGGAATTTGTGTGATTTGCAGATATGGATATTCTGTGATTTGTTTGAAGTAGTTGCCTCATCTCATTTCCGGTTGCAATAATGTTTGTCAGTAGTTGTCAGATGAGTGGAGTCTGTGGAAGTAAGGTCGTTTAATTAAATATAAGTTCTAATTGCGTAATTGCAATATAACGAAGAAAGAACCCGACCGGGCAGTACCGGGTACTCACTCGGCCAGAATATTATTAATGGTACTCAATATGGCACGAAGAAGTCGAGTGAACCGAAAGAGTCTCGATTCTTAATGAGGAGGTAATGTGTTGGTAGCCCTGGGCGTCGGCGCAGGTGGAGACAATTGAAGGCGAGGATTCGCCCACTGAAGAACGCGACCACGATCAATCACCCCCAGCAGCGGTCGGTCGGTCGGCACCACCCCCCTTGCGATCCCTCACACGCCGCTCCCCTCAGGGCTTCTATTAATTAACTCCCCCCCCACCCGGACGGTCCTTGAGTTCCGTTAGAGCCCTTGCGTGAAGGATGAAACATTATTTGTCAATTAATTCCTCGCGCGGCTCATGGCTTATGGCTCTCGACGAGAAAGGCGTGTTTCGATAAGATGTGAAATGAAAAATGCTTAACATAAATAATAATAATAATAAGTATTATTATTATTATTATTTATTAATCTGCATGTGAGTAATGCTCGGTGGCAGATACAGAAGAAGGCACAATAAAAATTTACATAATACAATAATAAGAAGTTAAATATCAAATCATCGCCCAAATATCTATAAAATACACACACACACACACACGGTATAAAATGATTAGAACAAAAGTACACAAGGTAGCAACGAGAAAGAAATTACATTTAAGAAATTAATTATGTAAATGACGCCCATAGATTCACACACGTACTCAAAGACATTTTTTGCATACAAACAAATGCAGACACACACTCATACGTACAAGCGTGCTCCAATATACATACATAAATTCATTGCTCCTCCTATACCCTCAACGTAAAAATAGATGCTATAATATAATTTAAAAAAATTAATAACTATAAAAAATAAAACCAAAATAGGATTGCTGTGAACAATCATGCACACTTCACATCACTACACAATAAAATCAAAATATTTTCTTCAGTTTTATACATATTCGCTATTATTTATAAAATACATAACAATACACTGAAAGAAATATTAGACCTACTTTGAAATGAATACTTCTCCTTTTGATGTGACACTCTTCGATTTTTGACAAATACGAGTCACTGGTGGTTCATTTCATTATTTAATTCAAAATTTGTAACTCTGGAATTAGTAATTTTAAAATAGAAAAATTATAGGTATTATATCACAATGCAACAAATCTTTTCAAAAATAAAATAAATTTATTGTCAAAAAGCAGTTACAAATTACATATGACCATGTGGAGGACAATAAACTACTATACTCACCGGAAGATAAAAAGGGATCATCCCATCAATTCCGATCAAGAGTCCTGAGGCAGAGACGGATTTAACATTTCAACACTTTACCCTTAAGATGAGAATAACAATAGTTCGCTACGTGCTACAATATTAACATCATACCAACACATTTGTCTTTAATAAAACACAACAAAGTTGTTTCACAAGTACGTGTTATCATAGATTATTCGGAGAGTATTGTTTATGAATGGTAACGATTAAAATAAATTCGAGATTTCGTATTTCATACACCTGTGTGCTCCTTGGCACACAAACTTTTCATCCAAATTGCTACGTTTGATATAGAAATGGAAGTGACGTATCAGAAAGAAAAATCTTAAATATTCAGGAATAATATTTTACAAAATGTACACTCGAATTATAAATGTTATAATAATTAAGATTTTTTTCTTTCAAATCCAGATCCTGCCTTTTAGTTGTCTTTGTCTCTTTCGTTAGTAAATGAAAATACGATGAATATTTCAGACCAATTAGCTCAATTAATTCAACTTCTTAACAAGCCACATTGTTAGGTACGATTAAAACCGAAACATCCAGAAGTCAACTTTAATTCCTGGAAGACAAAGACGCGTAGGAGGTGCATCTCTTCAAACATCGAAAGCCCCGCCAGTGGCTCAGGTGGTAGTGTTGTCGCTCATCACCAAGTCATCCCGGGTCAGAAAATTTGTAGTTTTTCACATGAATGTCCCAGTTCATATAGCCTTGCTCTATCCAGCTTCTATAATTCTAACTATTACTAACTACTTCTACTAACCCCTCCATCTGGGCCAAGTTGTTAGTAAACCCAGCTAACCGGTCCACCTACTAACAATAACCTACCACCCATCTCCTATCGCTCCATGAAGATAAGCTTAAATAGCACTTAGCTACATTTTCCATTTAAAAATACAANCCCGAGGACTCAAAGAGCCTATTAGGTAATTATCTCGTCAACCCCAAAAAAAGACTCCTGACATCTCACAGTAATTTCGGAAGACCGTTTTAAGAAATGAACACACTAACTTTAACTTTTGAGGAAAGTTCATGTCTTTCATCGTTGTCGCGTTATTGCTTTCGGATCGCGACGAGCGGGAGACGGTCTTAATGACTGGGAGGCAAAGTGCGAAGGCCGTCGGGGTCTTCTCGCCTGCACGCTCATTCTAGCTCCCTCTCTCTCATCCACACTTAATTACAAAGAAATGCAACCAACCTGCCTTGACTCTGGCACCAGAACTTAATACGAGTCGCATCTATCACCAGGCAAAAGCATCAGCGACTACCATGTACATAATAACTTGTACATGTAAATTTACAAACATATATGCGTTAAATTACAAACATATTGACATTATATATGTATTATAACTCGCATCTAACTTTTTATCTTATCTAGGAAAAAAAAATTTGAATCCGCCTCTGCCTTAGGGCCCTTGATCGGAATTGATGGGATGGTCCCTTACTTGCTTCCGGAGAGTAAATTAGTTTATTGTCCTCCACGTGGTCATACGCAGTTTGTACTGTTTTTTGACAATAAATTTATTATTATTATACCATTTCAGAGTTGACGTTATTCTCGTCTGCTATCGTTCTAACATTTTAGACGATATTGTTGGTAGAATAATTTTTATTAGTAATAACTACTTCCAATCATACATAATGTATACGGAAATTATTGATATCGGTCAAAATAAAATTTCGGGATCTCTACAGATCCATACGAATTGGCTCCAGGAGAGTCAATTTTTAATTTTTTTTTGATGATGTCCTATGTTATATATGTGTGTGTGTAGGATTTTGTTTACCCGATAGCTGACGAACGAATGAATGAAATCAAACCAAAGTACAGAATTGATTTTAAATGCGTTGGGAATAGGAGCCTCTTTCTGGACAGAAGCTCACGCCGCCTTCACTTACACACCGTGCTCCTCTTCCGGTTTCTTATCATTCAAAATGTTGATAAAATGAATGTAAACATTTTATAATACTGAAATAGAACCTACAGATTGCTAAATATGTATTTCAGTATGTTGCATCGTTTGTGAGATACTGTGAAAATATATTACCCAAATATTGGAGGCACCTTATTTGGATATATGAGGGAAATGCATGGGTTCAGAGTGGTTACATGATTCGTGTAATTTGTAGTTGAATCAGCAGATATGAAGTTAGGCAGCAAACTTTGTAAGGTTGTGAGAATAAACAGTTTTAGACATATTGAACTTTTAAATATGTCAGTGTTTGTTAGTTATACACGGTTTTCTTCTTTATCTGCTAACAATTGTCCGATTTAGTGTTGTTGCTGTGTAGGCTGTTAATTACTATGATCTTTTTTGAAGAAATATTTTTTCTATATTCAATTCAATAGGGCATTTTATTTACAATATTTACATTTTGAATTACATGTGGCGAGGATTTAGCCCCTTTGCCTTCTTAAGCCCTTTAATGCCGAGGGCTGTGCGTTAAATGCCCTAGTCTTCACTCTCAATGAATTGTTCAGTTACTTAAATCTATTAAAATAGTTTCTTAAATCTGAAGTAGGTGCAACTGACTAATTCATTGAAAACCGTTGGTAACCATGGAAAACCAACTGTCAGGACACAAAGACTGTACATTAAAAAGTTATTTACAAGAGACGATATTTACAAAAGTTCTTACATAAGACAAGAGTATATAAAAAGTATTACGAAATTAGTATTTACAAATAAAGTCTATAAGAAAAAGTATTTACAAAATAGTCTTTCTTCACCCGTACGTAGGAAGAAGTTGCGTTACCTGTAACATAGAAAGAAAAAAGCCGGCAGTATCACGCTGCATTTTGCCCAACCATTATAATCTTCTTCATTTCCTTCTTCCATTTTTTGAAGAAATATAATTGGAAAATTGAGTGGGGTTCACTCCAGATTTTTTATTTCCGCGCACGTTTCGAATGCTATTTTGTCATCGTCAGGAAAGTAATAAAGACATAATAGAATATTCATCACGAAAAATAATAATTAATTTTTCTATACGATGATTTTTTCATTATTAATTATATTTCTATTCGACTGATTTTTGTACAAAAAAATTCCTTGTATATTTTATGGTAGCAAGATGATTCATTCAATTATTTATTACTAGTCTACTAATATTTATTTAAATATCACAACTCAAATTCAGAAGTTTTTACTTATATGGGGGACTATGTTTTTTTTTGACCGTTGGGAAATCATTAAAAGTCTAAATGCTTCAATCAAACAAGTTTCACCCAAAATACTAATCTTTATTTGAAATATAGTCATAAATATGTGATTAAATTTCGTTTGTGGTGAGAATGCGTTATAGAAACATTTGACGTATGTTATGCCAGCAGAACTACCCGGGGTTTGAGAAGACACTTAAAACAATCATAACACAGAAACAAATATTTATTTTCCTTGTTAAACGAACGTACAAAAAATTACATCAATATTCAAAGAAAAAAGGTGCTATGAATTGATATATTTTACCTAACAGAGGGTACTAAAACACCTGTCAACAGAACTGGATTTTTTTAGATCATTTTGCCAAGCATTGCTAGGTATTGTGCTCCAAATATTGTCAAAGCTTAAGATTCCTAACTGTTCTGCCGATTTTAATTTCTCGTGTACACAGTACACAGAAAGGTTTTTTCCCGTGAGATTTGGACGGAAATATTTATAAATCAATTTATAAATATAAATAAATAAAATAAAATTTTTGTCAAACAAGCAGTACGAACTGCATATGAACACGCCGAGCACAAGAAACTAATTTACTCTCCGGAAGCAAGGGATCATTCCATCAATTCCGATCAAGACCGAGGTGGATTGAAAAGTTACAGCAAAAATTTCTAGATAAGATAAAAAGTTAGATACGCTTTTTACTAATTCTGAAAGAAAATCAAAAAGTTCGTAATTTAACACAAAAAATGTATTTCACATAGACGAATTATTATCCAATTATAGATTATTCTGAACATAGTGTTTATAACTCATAAGAATTGAAATAACACTAAATTCACTATTTGTTTTAATACACACGCCCCTAGAAATAAGCCTAGAGAATCTGTATGAAAAATCCGCCTCTACCCGACGAAAAACCGGAGAAAAACCCGGGCCAGGATGGAATCTCAGGCTAAAGACACATTTGCGTTTTTCCGCTCCGCTTGTGCAAAGACACACCTAGCGGAGCGGGCGTCAGCGTCGCGGGCGTCAGCGGGCAGGAGTAGGGGAACGTGAGTGGGGGTGGAAGGAACAAGGTCACTTCAGGACGATAACAGACATGCTTCGCGCAGATCTTGTACAGAGCATCCACGCAACTGCCCGCTAACTACACAACGCTTTCATTGTAAAACACATAGCTATAGGTAATGAAAATGTTTAAAGCGATAGTTATTGTTTGCTGTGCAGTAAACACAACCATAACTATTTTTGTATTTTTAAATAATTCAAAATAGACCTACTATTCACCGCTGACAATATAACAGTAATAGTGAAAGATACTTACATAACAAATAAATAGCAACGTAGGACCTTTTCACAGATGATTAAGATATATATTGTGCTTACTAAAAAATGTTGCTACGTTCATGTTTATTGTTACAATGTGTTACCACCGAACGACGACTGAAACCACGAGTCGTTACGTTGTGCATTTCAATAAGAACAATATGTATTGTTTTCGTCCGTAAAAAGGTGGTAATTTGTAATTTGTTTATTTATCATATAAATAATGAACGTTAATAGTAGAATACTTATATAATTATTTAATTCAAATATAATTCCCTTTTAAAATGTATTCTTACTATGTAATTTATCAATAATTATTGATAGTTAACTACCTTCCAAAATACTTAACATGATTGACTCAATATTTTTTTGGTTTAAAACAGTTAATTTTAAGTAGTAATATAAATATTTAATTTACGTTTTAAATAAGGCCAACTGTAGGACAATCTTTCATCTATGTTCAAAAGCTGTTAATATCATATAATTTTGATAATTAAAAGCGAATTGTACAGACAAAATTATCCAATATTTTGGAACTTCCCTACTCGTCAAGTTTCTATTAGATTCCTAGGACAATCAAACACACAACACAAATTCACAATGTGACACAAAGATTCACAATGGCTTCACAAAAATAGTACGACATAGAACTCAAATTGAGGAACAAATATTACAAATAATTGAAATGTAAAGTTTTAAAATGTAGATGTGAAAATGCGCATTTCTCTCTTTTTAACTAAAACCACGCCAAAACATTTGACAATTACATAACGAAAATCTCAAAAGATTAAAATACAAACAGAAGAATACACGAAGGAGTCAAAAGTAGTAAAACACGAAAATTAGAAAACTTTAGAAAAACGAACTCCACTAAAAAGGGCGCGAAAAGTTTCTTTTATAAAGATTTGAGGAAGCACTAGAACAAATACTTAGTGATATTATAACTCAGTGTTGCAATAATTAATGTGAACATTGATATTATAATTAATCCGTCCGTAGAAATTGAAGGAAATGAAATTCAAGGGAAGCGCCGTGAAAGAAATCACCTG
Organism: Laupala kohalensis; assembly: GCA_002313205.1. Lineage (NCBI taxonomy): Eukaryota > Metazoa > Arthropoda > Insecta > Orthoptera > Trigonidiidae > Laupala > Laupala kohalensis. Next base: position 112,538 of record NNCF01127199.1, read on the forward strand.
CCGTCTTCCTCGCTTCTCTCAATATACCCTGTCTCTTATACACATCTAGATGTGTATAAGAGACAGGGTAANTCTTTGCCCATAATATAACACGTGTTGTCTCCCCGGCGGCAAGCAGAAATGAGCGGAGATCTTCACTGCTAGTAGCGGGCGAAAAATCGCTCCGCGTCCGCTATATGTGTATTTGCTCATAAATTAACAGGTCGGCGGAGAAAACGCTCCGCTCCGCATTAAAAACGCATATGTGTCTTTAGCTTTAGAGTTCCCGTTATTGTTCAGGAATGTTTGGAATTTTAAGTCGAACCACAATTACAAATTTTACGTAGTATTCTATCAAAAGTCCCAGACTCCCTTCCACTTCAAATGCTTCGGCTACTTCATTGCTGCCTCACTTCACCTGGGCCGTGCTCCTCCAAGCCCTCCGTGATCCATCGAGGCCGACGTATGACGAGTGAGCTTCGGGTCACAGGCCGGTAGGGGCGCTCGCGGTCGCTTTGAGTCCGCGACCTCTTAACGCAGTAGCCGCCGTCTGAAAGTCGGATGCGAGATCCTTCTTAAATTACTTCTCACCCTCCATCGATCTAAAACATGCTCCTCTGGCCCCAGGTTCCATGCTGAGAGAGAGAGCGTCCTAGGAATTTTTTTTTTTATTTTTTCTCCGGGATTTCCAGAGCACGGCATGGTGTAAGAAGAAAGGTGGACTGGGGCACACCGTGGTAGAAGGGAAAATTCTGCCTGCCAATGTAACGCATCACATTTTTTCACTGGGTTCCAAGACCCATTTATTACACTAGTGTACGAGTATATACAGAGAGGACAAGATAAAACTGGCCCTGAAAATATTTTAAGACAGACACGAAAATGACATTTGTTAATGAACAGGAGAACTGTCCATCAAAGAAAATCCTGGAAATGACGTCGCTGCAACGCTGTGTTCGATTAATCAAACTGTTAGACATGCGTAGAAGCTGCACGTGAGGGGTAGCAGCAATTGCATTTTCAATGTACTTTTGTAGCTTTTCCGGTGTATGAGGATTATTTGAGTACACTCTTCAATATAGTCCCATGTGTGCAAATCAAGCGATCGGAATCACCCTTCACCCCTCAAAAATGAGTGATTTTTTTCTACTTTGTTACGAAAAACGTGTTTGGTACGTAGGTCTATTATCTGCATTGGAAGAAGTAAAAGATTTCGTCATTCTGTCATTATTTATTGATGCAAAAATCCTTTTCGACCGCTTGGCGGTCATCCTCAGTGCTGCAAATTTCTTTTTTACAAAATATAAATTACATAATCAATATAAATTGAAACGTTCTAAAAATAATCTACCCCCTTCTCCTTCGAAAAGTTAATAATTTTCAATATAATATGAAAATATGAATTACAAAATAATAATAAAATAATTCATACAATATTGAAAATTTATCGAAATGGCCTTTCGCATCAAAAATAATGACAGAATGACGAAATATTTTACTTCTTGTAACGTACATCAATCTGTCAACATCAGACCAATTCCTCCAATATTTGCATTCGGTTGCTCTTCAGATGTGCGCTAGCAGACCTAAATGAGCTTCCCCGCGCGCCACTCATACGCGAATCGTCGTCGACTGATTTCACCATTTTTCCAATTACACAGAGTGTGTGAGGAATGTGTTGTAATCTATCGAATAAATTTTGAGATCTCCTCGAGTTTTTATGAGNTTTCCAATTTTGGCGATTTTGTCCAATGCCGAATGTCTGTGTATCTGTATGTGTGTGTGTGTATGTTGAGAATTTTGTTTCCCCGATAACTCGCAAACAAATCGATGCATCGTCACCAAATTAAAGATGTTACTTTAAATGTTTTGGGAGTAGACACCTGTTTCTGGACAGCTCATACCAACTTCACTTACACACCGCGCTCCATTTCCGGTTTCTTAAGATTCAAACTTTGAAAATATGCGTAGTAGCATTTCGATTAGTCCGCTAATTCTGCGTGTAGATTGCTAAACCGCATCTCTGTACGATTCACCGTCTTCGAGACATCGAAAATTTATTACGCAAAAATGGAGTTAATTTAGAGGCGCTTATCTTCAATCTAGTCTATTGCAAAGAGTTTAATGAGGAAGATAATACATGCTATCTATACTTGAAAATATATTTATTGTATTTTGGAGTTTATAATATCATAATTTCTGTTATGAATTGAAATAGAAACGTTGAGTGGGGCACACTTCAGATTTTTCTTATTTTATTATATACTGAATATTGTAAATTACATTAACATACCGTCATTTTGCATTAATTTTTCACGTCATAGTCATCCATCTCTCATTTGAATCCAACGACTGCGATTATGGGGTTAGCACAACATGGGGACTCCACAGAATAATCCCGCATTCAAGGTACAAACGTTAAGGGTTGGTACGGGACATTGTATGGGCGCAAGTGATGCGGTTAAGCTCATAAACACACACACACAAAAAAAAAAAGAGAGAGAAAAGGAAAGACAAAATTGTTTCTTGATAGCGTCGTTAACAAGCGCAATGTATACAAATATTCTGTAAAATTGCGTTCACCAACAGTGAGACATGCTTGACAGCGTCGGTGGAACCATAGACTTTATACTTATTCAAAGATGCCAGGTATTTCACGCACACGTGCAGCAGCTGCTAAGGATATTCGAGCAACGAGATCATGTGTTTCCTATGTTTGCGTCTCACCGCGCCCATACCTTCCTACACGATAAATGATTGTTACAGTGTCCTGTACCCTCAACCCTTAAAGTTCTTACCATGAATTCGGGATCATTGTGTATAAGTGGGATGACCGTAATTGAGCCGTGGAAGCACTAAAGAGATTCGGGTCTGCCCTCCCCTCCCTATCCTTACCAACCACCCCTCTCCTGCCCATCACTGGACGCAGACTGGAGGGAAAATGTCTCGCAGCGTTATATGGCATCACCGACGTCAGTCTGTTCCCTCGTGCTCTTACCTTATTATCGCACTGCTGGCTCGCTTACCTTATTATCTCTTCGCTCACCCATCCATTACAACCATCCTCACTTCCGCTAAGCTCGTAATATTGCTCGAGTATAAATTTATTAATCTTTTTTTAATTACTTAAACAATTTAACGCTCACATATAAACAAGTAATGAACATTTTAAACGTTTCTTTTTTGTAAAGTAAAAATAATCATTTCAATGAAACTTAAATTTATTCCAGCATTCTATAATCCGATATCTTTGGCGATGACCGTTCATTTGAAAAATCGCATTTTAAAATTAAATTTATGTCACGCCCTTGATGTTTACCGAAATTTATGGCCTGTTTTTTAATTGGTCTATATCACAAAGTTTTTTCCTTCTGTTTTTAATGTAAATGAAAAATAAGTATAGTGATAAATAAGTAAAAAACTATCGTTAATTTATTGGTATACCTATTTATAAAAAACCTCCGGAAAAACCCAAAATCGGTTTGTCTCAGATTCCTAGCGTGTCGGATTAAAGAGGTTCTACTGTATACGTATTCTGTTCTAATATATTAGAAATTATGGTAAATAAATATATTTTACGAAGTATACAGTATCTTCTCGTTAGTGTTTTGAGAGATAGTGTCAGCTATCTTTTCGTTATCAGAAAATTATTATTATTTCTCATAATGCCTTATTTCTATTATGTTCCTCGACTCTTTCACCATAAATCACTACTGAAGCTTCATCTACAGTGATGTACACTTTTTTGGAGAGTGAACATATTTTTAAATTATTGTTGGTTGTATAGAATCAAATAAAAATTCATTCACAAAATGAAATTATTAATGAAATTTTAAAAATGTCATTAATCGGCAAAAAAAATCCTTGTTTGAAGAAGAGAAGTTTTATAACATTTACATCGCTTGCGCGGTCCTTTGTTGACGTCCTTGTACCTACGGTAGTTCATAAAATATTTTTTTAAATATTTGGATAGGTCACCCTCTCATTGTCTTAAAGAAAGTCTTGTGTAAAAATATCAGATTTTATAAATAAATTTTAAGAGAATTTCGGTCAGGTGAAAACGACGACTAACCGGAAATCGAACCCGGGACTCCATTATGATCGTAAGGGTGTTAACCACTGCACCACCCTTTTCCCTTCCACAACTGCACACCGTTTCCACACAGACCTAAGCCATGGAAGACCTTAGGCACATCCCCATACAGGGGATCGGTCTGGGTGGAAACGGTGTGCAGTTGTGGAAGGGAAAAGGGTGGTGCAGTGGTTAACACCCTTACGATCATAGCAGGATCCCGGGTTCGATTTCCGGTTCGTCGCCATTTTCACCTGACCGAAACTTATCACATATCTTCTCCACGTGTAGGGTACACGGAAGAAATATATGCATATCTTACGTGGATGATGCCAAAATTTAGAGTTTTGAATTTAAAAAACTTAAAGCTTGTTCGTAACCCCTAGAATATATTTAAAAAACCCGAATTTAGTATGGTACGTTTATTTAGTACACGTAAACAAAACGGGAGTGTTACCTGTGGAATATTCAAACATTGACTTTTGGAGAACCGCTTTTTTGTACACCCGCGCATTGTATCGAACGCGTTCGCTTCGCGTTGGATGCACTTTGGCGCAGTGCACATTCTCGCGACGAAGCTTTCTTCCGTTGCTCAGAGACGACGCGGCGTCTGCATCCCGTTCCATCCTCTACTCTAAGCGAGAGGGCGGCAACTGCTATAAACTTTATAATGCATACAGACACATTTAGTGTCGAGCGCAAGATGCTGGCTGCCATATTGCATTCCATTTCCCAGCATTCTTTGCGCGGCCGGAAATGAGCCAGTGAGCGTGTTTTGTCTTCAAGTATTTTCCAACAGAATTATATAGTAGTAATAAAATTAAGATTTTTTCGTTCTTTTTTTTAAAACAGTTTTTTTTGTTCTTTCGGAATGACTTCCACATATCGCTCACCTAGGAATGGAAGAGAGAGGGAGAGAGAGAGAAAGAGCGCTAATAAAAGAATCCGAGACGAAAGACTGGTCGGAGCTGCGTCGAAACAAAAGCTGCCTCATTTTCCGACGCAAGTAATATAACCTATTGTTCACTTATTTGCATATTATGTGAAGTAATCCCTTGGGGAAGGCACTGCCGGAAGTCTAGAATAGAATGCGTCTCTCCGCGTTCGTATTAAAGCCTCATAAAGCCATTGCCATGACACACATATTAAAGTGGAAGGAGAGGGGAATCTTCTCTGTTTGCATTGCTTAACGCCGGCATCGTATTCTACAAGGCGCGAGATAATGCGTGGAGATAAAGTCTTTGGCCTTCTGTGGGTTAGTGGCTATTTTGATACCGCCTCGGGATAACGATCATTTTTAATTTTCTAGGAATTAAAACGGCAATTACGACAGCTCAACTCAACGAATGTGTGATTCGTTCACAATCATCTACTGTTATCACATTTATGTTTAGAATCAAAGGATTGCAATTTGATAACAATTTGATGCTTTTAAAATCTTTTAGTCTGTTGAGAAATGATATTATTTAATGTATGTGCCAACGTTTCGAACTGTATAGGTACTTCATCAGAGGTGAAGAAAATGAGTAACACTGTACAGTTTGGATTTAAAAAAATGCTAATATAACATATCAATAATATATTGTGCATATTATATTGTGCCATTAGAAGTCCAAAATTACAAAAGTTACGTTTGATACAAATATTCTCGTAATACACTTGATACAAATGTCTTTTGTAATTCGTCTAATGACACAATATAATATGTATAACTTTACTGCTATTCCTTTTTTTTCATCAGCGCTGATTAAGAATTAATAAAAGTCCGCATATCAAGGATCTTTTCCAGAAATTTCTATTATTTTCCTTATTTAGTTTTTCGTCCATAGTACGCATCATAAGTTAGTGTCAAATAGGTACTATTACTCTACCCGGTTTGGCACTCAGTAGAAACGAAGTAACAGGGAGAGAGTTGTAGTCCAAGGAACTCTTCCGTTGGCCATTTGACCGGTCAGTAGATTCTGAATCACAAAAATACTCGTTTCACTCGCAAAAAATGTTTAAAGAATACTTCAGAACTTTTCTATGTTTTTCTATGTGTAAGTATGCTTGCAAAATAGGAATATTTCCCAATTTCTATATCCTGTGAATAATATGAATGAGAAATAGATATGAACTCTATTTTGGGATGGCTCCTGGCGTCACCGCTTGCTTCTAATTCAACATTTTCAGTCTTCTAAGCTTAAAAAAATAACAAAAAAGAATGTAAGAATTAATATTTGCATTGCAACTTGTTCACGTTTCACGTGGAATCGTGTGACATTTAAAGAACTACTTCTAAATCACACTGAAAATAATAAATTTTAATAAATAAACTTTATTGTAAAAAAACAGTTACAAACTGACAACAAATTTGTATTAATAAAAAACTAAACAGTTATTTCAAAGTACGTCTTATTATCAAACTTGTAACAACTTTATTAAGACTTAGAAACAAGTAATTCTGCGAGTTAATTGATTGTTTGTCTATAATTAAGACATATAGTAGGTGAATTAACTTGTTAAAATACAATAAGACCATCTGAATCAAAATATTGTGTATAGTAATTAATCTTGAATTTAGAGTTATTTTGATAGTTTCTCTTTATAAAAATAATCAATAGTTCGATAATATTACGTACTAACAAACTATTTTTTGCGTATTATTTAATACAAATTTGTTGGTACCCTTTTGATTTTATAACACGTAGCTAACTTTTTATTCTTATCTTAAGAGTGTGTAGAAATATTAAACCCACCTCTGCACTTAGGACCCTTGATCGTAATTCACGGGATGGTCCCTTGCTTGCTTCCCGGGAATAAATTAGTTTATTGTCCTCCACGTGGTCAAAAGCAGTTTGTAACTGTTTTTTCACAATATATTCATTTATAATTAAACATTTTGTATTAATTTCATATTTCAACACCAATGAATGGCATACTCAATACATTGAAAATGTTTCACACCCTCAAATTAGGAGAACTCAACTCCAGCGTCGTCCCTTATTCTTCCCTGTTTGCCTCGGAGGTTTTCAAACCTTTTAGGGCGAGAGAACAGGGAAAGGTTCCAGCAATAACAAATAAATTAAACCTTTACACGAACCACTGCTTTATATTCCATCTCATTTAACCATTTGTTGGAAATCTCCCGGAAGAATGAAATGCGACGGAATTTATCACTCGACGAGTGAGAAACAGCACTTAATAAATGAGGTTCCAAATTTTTTCCACAGCAGGTTTTCTCTCTCAAACCGTGGTGTTAAGATTTTATGATTCATTTTATTTTCGTAAGTAACTTATCTTAGCGCTCGGGTCATTTTCTATACTCTCTCGATCGATTGGGTCGGCACGGAATGGGGTTTGGTATTATGTTGCTGGACGAATAAGGCTTATGGGTCGTACTTATTTATTCGTAACGCAGTATTTACATTCTCATCAACAAATTTATATTATTTCTATCTGGAAAAACAAAGTAGTATATTTCTTTCTTTTTTTTTAAACTGTTATTAATATTTAGTATTATGATGAAATGTTTTCATATTGTAAAGTACGGCGGTGTAATCCCAAACAATTTCATGTTTCCTTTCACCGGACATCCCACGACAAGCACTCTCCAGTTCGACAGAATAGATTTAGTGTCCACCAACGTTTGATGAAAAATTGTATGTAAATTTTACTTTAACTCCGCCATAAAAAAAATTTTTCGCGAACCGCTAGTTAGACATCACTGTCATAAAAGATTGAATGAAATAAAAATTAAAAATTTGCTATTTATTGAAACCAACCGCTAACATAACGTGTAAGACTGATTTTGGTAAGTTTCGAATTATTTGAATCCCATTAATGATAAACTGTTTTAAAGAACTCACAGAGGAATTTCGTAATCTTTAAGAGGAAGCAAATAATAGCAATAGGTTTGTATGAAGAAAAATCATGATTCATATAAAGATGGAATCCGAGCCGAAAACAAATAGGCAAATCATTATGAGTACACTTCACCATTCCTGAATTTTTAAATCAGAACTGCAAGGACTTTGTAACAAATTTAACTACATTAACATTCACAAGCGCTGAGTTACGTCATAACGTGCAATCGATATTAATGTTGCTCAAGGGGCGATAAAAAAAATGACATCGGAGATGAAGGAAAGATATGAAGAATATAAACCGCATTAGGAAAGCCACACCCGAGACCAGAAAAATTAACATTTTAGTTTCTTCATCTGAATAAAATGAACAGAAGCACCTGAGGCGTTTGAATATTAATCCCCCCAAAAGTCGTAAAATTAAATTCATTTTTCGCCTCTGAACCATATAACACTAATCCTCATTAAGGGGACCCAGGGGACCCTACACGTTCCCTCGTTGTTTCACAACAAGCGGCAGACGCTGTCAGTTGTTTTCCTGAACAAAAGCTCTAATTTCATCTCGTCAATGAGTGGGTTCCACAGGATCATTCCATCATTTCCTAATTTCCTGCTCAAATTTTCCGTTAACGAGATGTGGTTGACGACAACAAATATTTATTTTCGAAATAACTGTGTGACAACACGAAATAATTAATTTTTAAAGTCAGGCATTAAGCAATTCCATGACGTATGATCTAGTGGAAAGACGGTACTTGTGTATCCTCATAAACCAATTACGTAAGAGTGGATACTTAACGAGCCATTGAACAAACAGGTATCCTGGGAAGAGGCAAATAAAAATGGGGATTACTGGATTCCCCGTCGCACGAAGAGGAAGCAGCAACGAGGAGTAGGACACGAATTTCCGACGGTTATTATTACAAACAAAAAGACATGATTACAGAGAGGGAATAATCGGTGTGCCGGCACTAAACGCAAGAGCGGAGCACGTGAAAGCAATTAAGAGCACGGAGGTCCGCAAGGATCTGATACGGGCAACAATCGAATCATGTCAATTGAATTCGACAGAAACATACTGTTTGACTCACAACTACCGAGTACCTATTCGTAGAGGAGTGTTTGCATCGTCAATGACCACGTGAAAAATCGGAACTTGTACCCGGGAACTCCTGATCTGGTCGCAGATGTTCTGTCCACTGCACCACCAGGTCTGCTACCAGCAAGGGAGCCGTTTCAGGTCACTTATCCCCTAAATAGGGATGTGACCCAGGTTCACCGGAACAGGCCAGGTGGATGTTGCGTACGGACTTGGGAATCGAGGCGGGTGGTGCCGTGGACTGCACACCTGCGGCCAAAGCAGGCATCCTTGGTTCGAATCTCGGTCCGTAGCAATTTGCACCTGACCGATGACGACGCAGAAACATACTATAGCCACATCTATCGTATTTCGTTCATTAATTTTTTTTTTTCGTTTAAAATTTTATTTTCCCGAGGTTCGGGTCACGAGGAGAGCCCTTCCACCTAAACATGACTTGAGTCAGGGAGTTTGAGTAGGAGAGACGTTGGGTTGCCGGGCAACCTACGGTACCAAACCGATATTTTGCCTGATGAAATTTATACGAAAAAGTATAATTTTAAAGACGACATTAAATGATTTGCCTCTCTCCTACTTTTCACAAACCAGAGTCGTAAACAATTTCTTCTTTCATCAGATCGAAAATTTATTACTCCTCCATGAAATCTCCAATTCTTCAATGAAACTCTAAAATTTTAAATATATTTACATTATAATTGTATGTACACAGTATTGTAATCACGAACAATATTTTCCAAAAATCCTGAAGATTTTGCGAATTGGATTCAGTTTGTTTGTTAAAAGTTACGCGATGATGTCTACTGCGTGTGGAGGAAATACCCCGAATCAGAGTTTTCAAGATTATAGATATTTAACATACAAAAAATCTTGTTTTTATATAATAGCAAGATGACGTATGACTGAGATTCATTTTTGTATGAATAGAATATAATTTATTAGTACAGTTGAGTTCTCATCCGGTGATAGCATACTTACAGAATACATAACAGATTGATACAATCACATAACAGAAATAAAAAATTACCAATAAAATATACACAAAACATATAATAAATACAGATCATAAAATTTATATACATACATAAGAAAAATATTTCAGAAGGTAAGACTTTCATCTGGTGAAATATATGGAGTCAAAAAAAAAACTCTGGAATTTATAGTTACTTTTTTACTTGTTAGCTCTCCTTTTCTCGGTGACTTTTTAATTATAGAGAGGTTACTGAACATGATATCGCTCCCACGACATCCACAGGTATATTGTTGTAGTCCTTGATTGATCTATTGAGAAACGACTATTTTCCCATGTTTGTTTGTTTTTTTGTTTTTTTGGTTTCCTTTCGCTCATTTTGAAAAAGTGATCTTTTCTACCCAATACAGTCGTTTCTTTTCTAATCGTGCTTTAACATCCAGTCACTCCGGTTCGTTTTTACAAGCTTTTATTTATTGTTAGTTAATATGTTTAGACTAAATCTTGCAAATGAATTTCAGTGATAAAGACTGAAAGTCCGTGTATTTGTATTAAGGTCTACGTTCTTGAAATATGTATGGAGGAATTAGCATTCGCCATTGCATTACCTCAATACAAACCAAAAATTTATTTTATTCATTTTAGTACATTGCGTAAATAAAAACTTCTTTTTAAAACTATTTTTTATTTATTATTTTTCAGTATACTAAACAGACACTTCAGTCGCGCGGTTTTTCCACGTTCTTTTTCTATGAATCATTCAGTAAATTTTTCGTAAGACGTTAACGGAAGATGGATTTGAATGAAAAACTTTCTATTGACACATCGTCTCCGTTTATTACGATTAGAGTTACGGAGAGCTCATTTGCTCGAATATCCATCATTATCGGAAGGGGTTTATTATCGCAAGGGGTGTTTTTTTATCGGAAGGGGTGTTTCCCAATATATTTAAGAGAGCTAAAGTGAAACCTTTACACAAGAAAGGAAACAAACTTAATATTGGAAATTACCGACCAATATCTCTACTACCCACTTTCTCAAAAATCCTAGAAAAATT
>NNCF01127199.1:123897-143004 GCA_002313205.1 Laupala kohalensis
TTATATCTGCATTTGGGTCGTGACCAGTGGCGGATCTATGGGGGCAATAACGCCCCTCATTGGACCTGAACTCTTAACAGATAAAATTGAAGTTGATAAATGGAATACTTTGTAAAATTGTTACCAGATTATTAATTGTTATTAGTTATAATTGTTATTGGTGTTAATAAGACCAGATTAATAAAATTAATGATACCAAAATTTTAAAATCAATAATACCAAATTAATAAAATTAATAATACCATATTAATAACTTTAATATATAATTGTTGTTATTAATAGTATCAGATTTAATTATTTATTTGATGCATTTTATTTAAAGGTAATATTTATATAATTTTTGTGTAAAACCATATTTTTTAAACAAAAATGCTCCCCGATTAGCCGCCCCCTTGATTACGGTCTAGATCCGCCACTGCTCGTGACGATGGTGGTGGGTTTTCCATGGAAAGAGCTTTTGGAAACTTCAAATAAATGTTCATGGTTTGTCAACAGAATGTTTTCAGTTTATTCTCTGTACCTCTTACGTAAGATAGGATTAAGTAAACCAGCTTTACAGGGATCGCCAGTCTCCATAACTGTGGACGGAAACCCAAACTTTGTGCATTGTGACTTTTTATTGTGGATATCATGATCAATAACACCATCTGAATGAATATTCGTTGTATGTAATCAAAATTCTTTAATATGATTTCAAAAACAAATTACATAGAGGATTTCTCCTTAAGGTATTATATCCGCCAGGGCAAACTAGGATTAAGTATCCCCCAAAAATGTTTCAAATGACTGTTTGAAACATTCTGTATCCAGCGGTACAAAATTTTGAATTAAAATTATTATGGGTTTATATGGAGAAACGGTCGCAGGTCTACGTTATTTTGATATTCCGGTAAGAGTACCGGCTTAACATCGCGAAATAAAAACTACCAAAAATAGCAAATGAAAATAGGAACGCAATGATGTTAAGATTTTTATACCTTACGCGGCATTTCATAAAGAATAATTCACCAAAAACTGTTCTAATAGAAATGGAAGCCATCAATTAATTATAACTAGTTTGGCGAATATGTCCATGTTTCGTGAACAGTTGGCAACTTGACTTCAGTCAACATGGATGTAAAACCTTAAAACCCAAAAATTCTCAAAGTCATTGATGGTTTCCTAAATAAATGTATTGCCTATCTGACACTCAATTTGAATAGACAATTCGAAAGTGACCGCAGTTTAGCACCGTTTAATCCACATAACGGCAACCCACAAACCGCATTCGAATAATTCATCGCCGTCTTTTCGTGAGGATGACAGCAGCTGCATCTCGCATGGCGTGACTCAGTTTCTTTCTCCGAGGCACGGACTTTGTTGACCTAAGAACGGCACTTGCTTCTGTTCACATATGCTGTAATTCTTGTTCTGTTAATGCGTAGTTACGGAATAATATTTTTGTTTCCGGTTTCCTGGGATGTTTGTGGTTACCGAGGAATTGAGGTTAACTTCTTTCAGACATATTCCAATAAATTACTTACTTATTAGAAGCGGAATTAGTAAGTGCTAAGAAACAAACTCAAAATATATGTCAATTTCGAAACAAATCTTTCAGATTTTTTATGACTAATATACATGTCATGTAATACAAGAGTTTCTCGTGTGATTAGTTTGTTAATATAAGTTCACAAAGCAATTCAATAATTTACTTTCAATAAAGAAAGAGAACTGCGTGAAAACGCAAAGAACTATCACACTAATTCATATCAAAGTGCACTGAAAAAATACCTGAAAAAATATCAAAGTAGCTGACATATTGGCTGCCAGTCGGACAGACAATACATAAGCTCGCACAGCTAACATCCATCTGCTATGACGTGAATTTTCGACCTCCTGTATCACAGCGTACAGCATTAGCTCTCACAGCTTAAGTAGCTAATCTAGAAGATAAGAAAAGGGAACCTATAGTAGATGTTGCCAACCAGTAAGCATGAAATATTGATTCGACGTGAGTCGGGGAAGTCGACTATCTGCACGCTTTCTTCTGATTTTCTTGACGATATTCATTATTATTCCAACTCCATGGTGTTACCTAGTTTCATCACAGGGGGACAGCAAACGTTCTTCTTTTTTCGACGTCCGCCTTCAGGCATCTGACAGCGCCAGTATTCGATCCACGGTCCTTTCCCTCTGAAGGCGCGAACGCAATCACTGAGCTACTTCAGTATAACTATCTTGTGTAACGTTGTCTAAGTGTTGGCACCATTGTATTGGCACGTATATGAATAGTAAATACGTAAAATAGTAATCATCTCTAAAATCTTGAAAAATATATCTTTAAATACCAAGAAAATAGTTTTTATGTATCCAAACGTTTCCTTATTTTGAATATACTAGAAATTTACTCTTATTAGATTAATACATTTTAAAATATCATTGTTTAAAATAATAATTAGGTATTCGCCAACATTAACCTTCAGAAACTCAAAATATCACCAGTGTACGGCTGCTCAACGCCGAGAAAACAGAGTAAATTTTCGTCGTCTAGATTTCAAGTCATCATTTTGTTCAAGTAAACAACTATTCATAGTTGCAAAAGTCATGGTCGATTTGACTTCCGTAAAACAATTACTGAGGCAGAGCCGCCTCCGTCATGAGTCAACGAACCGAATGCACAGAAGGCAGCGCAGCCGAGTGTCATTTAGCTGCAACTACGAACGAGATCAGTGGCGAGGAACAAACAACAGATCTTGTAGCTATGTCGGATTTTTGAGCGGGGCTGAGCACTTGCTCGCAAAACATGTAAGCTATGTATGTTGATGTAACTTTCTTCCTCCCAGACAAAACTGCGTTAGCTTCCGCAGTGATAGAAAATTGGTCTTGTTCAGACGAAACACACCATAAGCTGTGGCAGCTAATGGTACTGTCTGTCCGCTAGACAGTCAACGCGTGAGCAATCACAGCTATCTTCAGGCTGAGCTATCTAACTAATTTTTTTCCGTGTGCACAAAGAATAACTGGAGATCGTGAATTATTCATGAATTTCTTATCGGTTTGTGATCAAACATTTTCGGATAAGAGTATTCTACTAAAAATAAAATAAGAAGGAATCAGTAGATAGCATTCGCAACACACGTTTCATTTTTTTTCTTTTTCATTTATTTTGACCATGGTAACTTAGACCGCCTTTTGTCTATCGACAGTATCACTACAAGGCTCGTTTCTAAATATTCATTTTACACTAATGAATATTAAATATGTAATATGAATGAACTCAAATTCATATTTTCAAATTTGCTTATTGTTCTTTCCTTATTTTCTTTCCTCAAAATCCTTCCATAGTTTATTTTCTTTTCCCCCTTTTTAGTTTTCAACAACTCTTATCATACTCCTGTTATAGAATGTCATGTCTATCTATTCCTATTTCTGAAACGTAAATTTTGAATTTCTCATTTAGCTATCTATTTATAATAAATTCAGAATTACTAACCAAATTATCATCCCCAGTATCATGATAAAAATCATTCTCTCTCCTCTCCAAACAAAATATATTCCCATAAAATGCCTCATCTTCTTCCTGGCCAAATACACTTAGCATCCTCTCGTAAACCTTTCTTTTTCATGGAATCGTTGATGGGAATTATATTATTTGCGGATTTAAAGTGCTTAGAGAATAGACAGAAGATGTTGATACAACTGTTGGTTGGAGTAAATGCCACAAAATCGGTTGTTGTTACCTCAATAAGAGCTCTTCTACTCGGCCGAGCTACGTAAAATTTTCAGCTGGTGTTTCCCTCATATACTCTAGGACAATGTCAGTTTGGTACCTTAGATAGCCCGCAACCCAGCATCTTTCCTTCACCAAAAAGTGGCTAGCCTGAAACTCACCACATCTCAAAAATAAAACATGAAATGAGTAAAGTAAAAATTAACGCAAAAGGAAAGATGTATTGGCTTCAGAAATGAAATGACTCTGCTGAGTCGAATTTCCATCCTGCAATCAGTTTTCATTCCATTGCAAATATTTATTCACGATCTTACACATTATTTCCGAAATGATCCTCATACTGCACACGCTCAAAATAAGGTACCATTAGAAATATTGTTTTCTGGTCATCTGACGAATCATATCATACATTTCAACAATTTATTGTTGAAACTCTGACAAGTGCCTTTTCGCTACCCACCAAAAGTCCCATCTCTATGAACTTCGAAGTCTTTAAGAACGAATCTACGAATTTCGAAAAAGTTCACAGAATTTAAACAGTAAATGTTACCCAAAGGAAAATGAATAAATAGTTAGGGGTACCAAAATTTGACGTAGAGACAGTTACAACGGATAGTACCAATGTGACCCAGTATAATCATATAGAGTTTTAAACCCTGTCATCTCCGAGATGAATTTTAGTTATTAAGAGTTTATTAAAGAAAACTTCATGAACAGCTTAGCAGCTACTTTTTATAAGGAATCATATTTTTTGAAAAAATATTTAGAAATGTGTTACGCTAGTGTCAAATGAGTATGTCGTTTCATTCAAAACAATTTGGAGCATATGCATATCTGCTTATGCAGGATTTACCCCGAGTAAACAAAAGGCTGCCACATGACGGGAACAGTCAGTATTCTACTTGTGAAGTATTAAGTTGTATCGCAGAGTATAAAATCACAAATGTTTAATTCTCTACAGGCATATGAACACGTATATCGGAACGAACATACATACACATTCCAGATGATGTGTTATTACAGTTGTAAGATGCATATGAAATACAAGCAATATTATGTTCATAGACACACATTATTCGGATTCCCAAGCAGATGGTCAAGTACAAGACAAATCTATCTCCTTGAGAAGGGCAGAGTAAAAAGCCTAGCGTGAAGAAGTCATAAATTAAACAAACATTATTCCCAAAACAAACGGGACCACGAAGCGTCCCTTCCAATTGAGGGAGGGTCTCCGAGCCGCAATCCAACCTGCAGTTAGACCTGAGGCGACTTCATCCACACGTGAGGGCCACCTGCTCGCATCACATATCCACACAACGTGGCACGTGCGGACAATACGGCACGCGGGGCGTTTACGCTGGTGGCAGTGGTGCGTCCTCTTTAACTGCACACGAAAGCCACGAAATGAGAGTATAGAGCACGGTCCCTACAGAGCGATACTCTCTGCGCAGATGGACGCGAAAGAAGTACAGAAACAATAGAATATGCGGACCAAGAAACTGAGGAGGGAAAAATAAATTCATAGTAATATCAATTTTCGAAAAATTTGCAAAGGAGTAAAGGTTTCTAGGAAAAGACTAAGAATAAGACGGGTGCAAGATGGCGGGAGGAAAGAAAAGACAAGCATAGAGAAAGAATGAAGGAGTGGTGGAAAGAGAAGAAGAAGAAGAAGAAAGGAAAACCTAGTTTAAATGAACGAATATGTCCAAATAGTGGCTCATACGAATATTAGAAGAAGTAGTAATATTAGTTTTATGAAAATAAATAGATCATAAGAACAAAATTGGTGGTCAATGCAATTTTTGAAAAACGGAGATACTGGACACATGTTTGTATCTCTTCACATGGTCATACTCATGTAAAATATTATTTTCGCTATGAAGTCTTCCTAGTGATGAGATATTCCAGGAGGTTTATGAGAGAGTATAAACGAGGGAAACACAAGAAATAAGATTCAAGTAAATAATAAAGAAAAGAATAAATTGGAACTAAGGGTAAATTACTCAGAAAAATCTTGGGACCAATAAAAGATGGATAAGAGTACAAGAAACGTCGAAACAAAGAAATTTATTCACGCATTGAAAAAATTACAGAGATAATTTGGTAAAGAATGTATGACCAAAGACCGATAGAAACATTGTTTAATTATTTTGGAACGTTGAGAATGGATAACACCTGGTTTAAGGAGACTGAAAAAGACATGGAAGAACTTCATATTAGTGCAGAGGATATACAATCAAGAATAACCTTTCGAAAAAAAATTGCAAAGGGGTATAGGTTTCCAGGAAAAGACTAAGAAAAAGACGGATGCAAGATGAATGGAGGAAAGAAAAGATAAGCATAGAGAAAGAATGAAGGAGTGGTGGAATAGTAAATAAAAGTGGTAAATTGGAACAAAGAACTTAATTACGAAGAAGAGAAAAATATACAAAAAACAAAGAGATAAATGTTTTGTTTTCGTCAAAAGCCGTTATATTTTTTTTCTTTCATTTTTGAGATAACGTTAACACCATATGTTTACTATTTGCGACCATGATATAATCTAGAAAACTAAAATATATATCACACAATCTTCTTCGGACGATACACAATATTTTCAACCCTAGATCTTATGCACAATAACGTTTCGACACTTTTGAATCTTGAAAAAGCGTCAATTTTTAGTGAACACCATAGTTTGCCCCAAACAGTGAGTTCGGAGGGTCATGGTTACACTCCCTATCTTCTGATTATACTGAAATACTATTTCAAAACAATTAATCCATGAATACAAATTTAAATTCCATAAAACGTCGCCAAATATTTTACAAGAATTTAACTTAGTAAATATTAATACGAATAATTAAAAGTTGTGTAAGCATTATAGTATATACTTGCCCAGTGACTTCCCCCCCCCACACACCGGAAAAAACACAGGATCCACCCCCGCACTTAACCAGTTTCCTTGGAGTCGTGGCAGGATGAGAAAAATCTACAGTTTATCCTAACAGATCATTATGTCGAACAATTTGTATCATTCGACCTCACTTCTCGTACATACTAATTTTGAGGAAGAAAATAACCCCTCTCAGAGTGCTTCTACAAACAACTGGACTTCCGAGTAGCTAGTAAGTGCATCGTAATGCATGGCCATTCTGTTGCTTGACCCTGAGACGTCCATTGTAATACTCATAATACACGCGTTTGTTCAGAGGTCACACGGCAACTAACGATACTCGCATCAAAGGAGGCCGTTGACAAAGTTTTACGTATTCATAATTTTTACGTGAGCTGACATTTAATTCGCATTAGTAGGGATATAACAACAACTTTCAAAAAAACCCGCTTCAAAAACAGTAACACGAAAAAAATTACTAACGTTCAATAAAGTACGTAAAAATCCGGAACTTGATGACGTTATGAATGATACATGTACATTAAAAATAATTTTTTGTAAATAAACATTACATCTGTTACGTAGAAAATAAGCGGATATTTCAAGACAGATCATTTTTTCTCCTTTTCTATTCAACGTATATTCAGAATGAATAATTTTCGGATTTTCGAAATTATTTGTGTTGAATGTTCACTTCCGTTTTCTAGGAATAAATAATTAATACTTATGGTTAGACAGCTACTACTTTTTATGGAAAATAGTTTCTAACTCCAATTTTTTATTTTATATCAAAATTAAACTTGGCAGAGATCCTCTGACCTAAAAGGTATGCGTTGTTCCCATTCGCTATGCAGTTGAGAGATTTTTTTCAATTCGTTTCGTTGTAAGCGGGTTCGAACGAAATAAATTGTCGAAGTCAAAACGGTTGAACTTATTTTCTTTATTAAATAAGTGAAAAGAAATGAGGGTACAAATGAATCCGTATTATTCCCCATCTCTACCCAACTACCAACTATATTAAATAACATTTTACTAGATATCAATTGCAATTTGTGAAAGACGTAACTGTGGAAATACACAAAATTCATACGAGTAAATCCGCAATTGGTCAGCGAGTATAATATTTTATATTTACGATTAAAAATATACATCTAACTACCGTTAAAAATTAAATTAATTGTTATTTTTTGAAAATGTGGGTCTCTTGTTACAACAGACAATTTAAAAATTTTCGTATGTTAGACACCAATTTGAACGAACAAACACTAAAAAATAGCGAATTCACGCATTGATAGGAAACTCGAGAATCATGATTGGTTGCTCTAAGATTGTAGACCTGTCACAGGATAATTACTTCCAATACACCACCACCGAGACCTAAAACTGCGTGTTTAACGAACATTGAATGTACAGATTTTTATAACATATAAATCTGTGTGTTTATTTGGGCAGGATGTTTTTTATAAATTCTGAGATCGAAAAGTTGAATTTAGACGCATTACAGGTAAGTTAAAGTTAAACGCATTAAAGGTAAGTAGAAGTTAAACGCATTACAGGTATTGCAGAATATTCAGCCATTTACTAAAACTGCATGTATCGTATAGTAATATACCAACACAAACGCAATCTGAAATTTGACTGATGCAGACTTCAAATCTCTCAAATGATCCTTGCGTATCCAATACTCACGCATTTATCTTCTCATTCAAATTATTATAATTATAATTATTATTAATTAAATGAACCTCTGTTTTCAGTGGCTAAATACTACATAAAGCGGGTATATCACTAAGGCATTATGTATGACTTAAAGAACAGTCTAAAAATCTTCGAGCTATGGAACAAATACCTAGCAGCACACATATATGCATCTCCTTGTAGGTGCCGGGATGCAGTTCCAACAGCCTGATCCCTTCATGGAATTTCTTGGGGGTGACTCCATAAGCAGAGATAATTAGTGGAATAACGGTGACTTTTTCTTGCTTCCACATCTCTCCCATCTCTGCAGTCAGACATAATATTTGTTAAACTTCTCCTCGTGTTTCTTTGAGTTGTTATTGTTGAATGGGATCGAAATGTTTATTATAAAGGTTTCTTTACTCCTTTTCTTTATTATCATTATCATTAATAATATTGGAGCTTTAGGACTTGTCAGCATCAAGGTCGTTAGGATCCTCTCTTAAACTTTTTTATTAACTCTTCTCCAAAAATGGTATTCTCAAGGTAAATTCGTACGTTAAATAGGATAATAATAGTCCCTACACAGGAGTGCAATCTCATGCATCATCTCCCCCGGTTCATTCATTCATTATCAGAACCCCACCCCTCCACACCACAAGGACGAATCCTGCGATGCCCGGAAGCAATATTTCACGCCACACCGCCGACAAAAGCTCCTCCCCCGGCTCTTCACACCCACGCAGTCGCTTAGTTAGTTTCTGTACCATTTCCTCATCATTCACTGGCCCCTCCAGCGGCTCAGGTAGTAACGTTCTTGATCATCACCAAGTCAGATTCAAATCTCAGTGCGTTGTAGCTTTTCACATGAATGTCCCTGTTCCTATAGCTGTAACAACTGTAAAGCGAATCCTCCTTCCTCTATCCAGCTCCTCCTAGTATCAATAACTCTAACTATTACTAACTACTTCCACTAACCCCTCCACGTGGGTCAAGTTGTTGGTAAACCCAGCTAACCGGTCCACCTATACTAATACCATTCTACCCTCCTACCTCCTATCGCTCCATGTAGATAAGCTTCAATAGCACTAAGCTACATTTCCCGTTTACAAATAAAACAGTAAAAAAACTGCATACTTGCAGACATCGTCGTGGTTCACTTTCAAATAAATAAATAAATTGTCCATAGTCACCAACCGCGTATGACCATGTGGAGGACTATAAACTAATTCACTATTTAAAATCCGGAAGCAAGCAAGGGACCATCCCGTCAATTCCGATCAAGGGTCCGAAGGCAATGGTGGAATTAATCATTTCAGCTATATATTTATTCTTTCTTATTTATCTCTTATATCTTTCTATTTCTCTCATACAATTTACTATATAGATGTATCATATCTGTAACGTTATATAAACAAACAATACATTTAAAAAATGCTTTTACAATTTGGTTGTCCATGTGGAGGACAATAATTTAGTTTACTCTGATACAAACACGGGACCATCATTTCGAATAAAAAAATTCGAAGATTTTCAAAAGAAAAACCAGGACGGAATGTAGCTACAAAGATAATGAACCCAACCGTGCGAAAGTCAAGAAAACATCGGTTATACTTTGTGTGTTGAGCTAGTATTCTATAAATTGACAATTCTTTCCATGATACATCAACGTTTTTTAAAACGAACGAAATTTAATCACATCTTATTCCAGGTAAAGCTTAGTATTTTTGTGTTGAAAAAAAATGACTGAAGGGTTAAACATTTTAATGAACCTCTGTAGTAAGTAAAAACTTCTGGAATCAAGTCAAATCGTCCCACAACAGGCCTGAAAAGTGCTCATGGAACTCACGGAGGGTAGAGCTTCGTAAGAAGTAGGTTTCGGCAGTAGGAGGCGGCGGAGGAGGAGGAGATGTGGCCAGCATCTTTGTAGTCCTATATAGATAAGCTTCAATAGCACTTAGCTACATTTCCCGTTTACAAATAAAACAGTAAAATAACTGCATACTTGCAGACATCGTCGTGGTTCACTTTCAAATAAATAAATAAATTGTCCATAGTTACCAACCGCGTATGAACATGTGAGGAGATGTGGCCAGCATCTCCTCCCTCCGCGCCAAAGAAGCGTACACGTGAAAAATATTAATACTTTGAACAATAAGAAATCATGAAATAAATACATTTTTATTAAAAATTATAACATCTGATTATTCTTGGTATGGACTGTTTTAGATCATGATTTCTTAAATACCAGTTTTTAAATTATCTTAGATTGTTCGATTGATAATTGTAGGATACTCTTCCACAATATTACATAATTTTCAGTCCACATTTGAATAATTTTCTTTCACAAGAATTGTCCTTCGTCTTAGATCTCAATCTAGAGAATTCTATTAAGTTGTCAATATTTAAGCAATACTTAATAAAATTAGTTTTGGTTCAGTAAACAATTTCCAAGGGCTCTAAAACCCCACAATTTCTAGATAGTGGCTTCTAACTATTTATTTTAGTCTAGATAAAGCTTGAACCATTAACTTCTCGATCATTTATTTTTTTATTTATTTACTTTTTATTTGAAGTTATGAACTGCTGTGGAACTGTCAAATTATCTGTGTGTGTTTGTAGGGGGTGAAGATAAAGTGGGNATTTATTTACTTTTTATTTGAAGTTATGAACTGCTGTGGAACTGTCAAATTATCTGTGTGTGTTTGTAGGGGGTGAAGATAAAGTGGGACAATTGTAGCAAGACGCTGTGACGTCACTAAGAATGTTGCACTCCGGAAAAAGAATAAGATTTATTAATTGCATTTTTTTTAACTTTTCAAATACTCATCGTTTGTTATGCAAATATTATAAAATGATAGTAGAGGAAAGCACAATGATGAAGATTGCGATTTTATTCTGATATCTGTGTGACAAGCACTGATTAATATTTAGTGAAATGTATGTCAGATAAGCGGTTTATTTTAAATACATTTAACAAAACGAGCCTTAGACTACTGTTTTTCCCACTATTTCTGCTTGGTAAATTTACTTTTGTAATCATATTTCATTCTAACTGTATTATTCCTCGCATCCCTTTTTTGTTAAAGAATATCATAAAACATTTTTATTCTATACCGTTCGTACGAATAAAATTAAATTAAAAAATCGAGTAAGCGATATTTTACCATATAGAAATACTTTTTGCTTCTTAGATGAACATAACTAATGTAGCTACACGATAGAATATCATTTCTCAATTTATTTGTATGATGATACTAAAATTACTCTCATTATACGGACATCCTTGACCACAGATCGAGACCTTCTAAAGCCTAGGGAAATAATTTTATTGTTACGATTTATTCCAGAAAAACAATAAGAATTATAGAAACAAATTTATTATTAATTTATCTCATTATACCTATCTACTGGTGGAAGGACACCTTCCAAAACCGGGGATCAGTTGGGGTGAAAGCCAATATTTCGAAATTTTAGATACGAACCCTACACATCAAGCATGTGAGTGATATCATGTATCTCATTGTAATAAACAATTAAAACAAAACATTTTTCACCCTACCTCTTATGAGTCTACGTAATAATTAAAACTATTTCATTCCATAATTGAAAGATTATTGCATCACATTAACGATAATCTCCGTTTACTTGTTATGTTGAACGAAAATAATTACTCGTCTGTTGTATAAGCGAACGGTTTACTGTATTATTCGCAGTATTAACCTATTCTCAAGAGGAAATTAGAAATCGTTTCTTCACACACATCATTCATTCTACTGTCAGATATACATTATCCAGTGACATGTAATTACTTTAGGAAAAAAACAATGGTCATGAGCTGGTCTGAACAGAAGAGAGAAAGATAATTTGAAGGTGAAATATATTTTTGTCCATTAGAATAACACGATATATGACTAACTTAGCTCTAGGGATGTGATGGGTCAAGGAAAAATTTGTCACTGCTCCAACTGTTCTAGAGACAGAGGTGGAGCAGTGACACGTTAGTGGTCCAGTGAGCAAGATTTCTTCACGGAGTGTTTCTAGAACGGTGAAGCTCTTGTATTTGTTCCCTGTTCCATCTTCGCACTTCTGTGTTAATAGTTCGTTCGGTGTCACTATTCAAAACATTATATCACAAAAAATAATCATGACAATAAAATTTCACTTGTCTTCTAAAAAAATTACAATTGACTTTTTTTGATTCTCCGACTATTAATGTTTGAACGGTCCATATGAAACTTAAAATCTATATTAAAAATTATTATCGCCATTTCTTCAAAATTTAATATTTTAAGAAACCGGAAGTGGTATCGCAGAAGTAAATTATATCGGAATGAATCATTCCGAAATTCGATTTCAGATGAAACCAAAATCATTATCAAAATTTATTGTAATCTAGAGTTTTGTTTGTGATTTCTCCAAGATATATGATACAGAACATCACAGTAAATTTTTTTAAATAGACTATTCTAGATCAAATTCGTAAAGATCTGAAGAGATCTCGAAACTGTTTTTAGACGATTACGGTATTTTTCTTCTATAATACTTGTATAATTAAATTAAAGATACGGAATTGAAGAAATTGTAATAAATTTATGGGACATTTTTTCAATTTAGTAATAAATTTATTCCCCTCCCCAAAAACCATTATTCAATGCAAATACATTTTTTCTGGGTCCTTCTCCAATGCCCAATTCCGGAACTCCACGTCCTTATACGAGAAGATTATGAATGCATGAGACTGGCTGAAAAAAAGAATGGTTAGCCATGTTTGAATTTTATTTAGTTATCAATGCAATACCACATACCCTGCGCCAATTATCTCTTTTGTACAATTTGTATGTAAATTTTCACGCACCGACTGGAGAAGAATTACATTTTTTTAATCGTTTAGACTAATATGAATAGATCTTAACAAAAAACAGATTTCCTCGTTTTCTCTTTTCTTTTTTTAAAAACTGCAGATACCTGATTATAACTGGAAACCACAGATGTATTGTTCCTCTTTTTTAAAAAATTCAATGGCCTTTGAACAAACTGTTAGAATAGTTTGATCTCAACTACATCAAAAGCAATTGAGCAAAACAAATTTAAGATAGCTGGTATGATGAATGCTTCTTCAAATACAGTTGAGATTAGATAGACTTGTGATTGAAGTAGGTCTAGATCATTATAACGCCATCAGAGAGTAGCCCTCCTCTCCGGTTCATTTGCCTGAAGTGTCGATCGACCACTGGAAAAATAACGAGATACGGCGCCAGTCGGCCGTGAAATTTTTATAAGCTCTTTGCCGACTACCAGTGGAGCGCTCGCCGGCTAATTGCGGATTTATTGCGGCCACCGCCGTGCGGACCAATTCTGCGTCGTCTGTGTGTTTTGCGGATTGTCGCTCGACAGGCACATGTTGCAAAGGTTAATATTTTATTTTAGGTGGCACCAGCACTTAATCCCAGTTAGTCAAATCACTGAGATGTATAATTTTTTTCTTCATTATTATTCTAATTGTTTTAAAACACTACGATATGAATAATACCGAAGAAATGTTTTATTTCTATCAGATAATAATGCAGTACAAATACATTAGTCGCTTGACACGTTTGAAATGCACATGGCGGCAGGGCGAAACAGTTTCGTGATTTATGCATCTCACGACGGAAAAAGTTAAATATCTGTCTCAATGTCCAGTGACCTGTAGATAAAAGTTATATAAATAATACCATGGAAAATTTACTGTAGATCAAAGTAAACTTCCACTATTTTCGTGATTTAAAAGTTTGTCTTATTTTGTAAGTAAGTGTTTGCTCCATAAGACGCAATGTATTACACCATCAATTATTTCATTTAAATGGCTGCTGAGGTATGTTTTTAAGTTGAAATCACAATTAGTACATGTTACTCTGTTCATTTATGCCCATTTAAGATATTTTAGTGATTTCACTCTACCTACGCTAGTAATATCTTCCGGCAATTTAAATGCACCAACTTACAATAACTTTTTGTTATGATTAACAAAATATACCATAATTCGCGTTCCTCAGTTAAATACTTGAAACAGTTTGGAAGGCGCTTGTCTCCGAAACTATTTAAATTGCGTCTTTTCGTTCCTCCTTCCATGATTATACTGGTGTTTTGTTTCATGGAAATTGCTCTTTTTGTAGTATTTTCAAAATCCTGCAGTATCCGCGGTAAAGGAACTGGACATTAAAAATTTAGGAATAGTGATTGTTTGTAAAACATTTTATCTCTACTAATAACTCCAGGTATCCCGCGACATATGTCATGTAAGAACGTCTGATAATTGAACTTTACTTTGTAATTCAAAGAAAATTATAAAAGTTAGAGACCGTACATAAAAATTCACGGGTACTTACGTAATTCATAATGAATAAAATTAGAGAATGGGAATTTTGGTAAGATAGAAACACATTAATTTTGTATTGTCATACCAGAAACATGGGCTAGGTTGGCATTCGTAAAAAGAAACGTTACAATACATACCAGCGCACATTACAGTTATCGCTTTCAATAATAAATTGAATGTTTGCATGAGAGAAGTGAGTTCATCCTTTGCGTAGCAGTTATCTGCATGAAAAAATATTTTTAAGATAAATGATTTTAAAAAACGTCAAATCAAATCTTGAGAGAACTCTTATAATAATTTTTCTTATAAGAAATTTTTCTTATAAGAAATTTTTTGAAATTAATTATATTTATTTTATTTTTATTCATACCGTGTGCGTTTCACTTTTATTATCTGTAATTCCCCTTTTAAAATACATTTTGCACTTGTATTAATAAATATTAAAAGTAATTTGAATAATGTTGTAAATCATCTCTTACTTTTCTTATCATTCAGTTTTATTATGTTTTCGTTCATTTTATATAGAAATTTGGTAAAAGCATTTTATATCCATTAATGACGACGCCTAAACTAATGCAAAGATGTTTTGTCAATTACAGAAGAGGTACTAAGACAACATTATCCAGAAAAGAAATGGACTCAAAGAGTATCACAGTAACAATTACTACGTCAACTCATCTAACGTTGCACGAAGTTTCAAACGTGTCCCTTCCTCAACCCTTAACAAAACCGGACCCTTCCTACCCCTAAATTTCGCAACATGTAACCTCCGAGAAATACTAATAGAGTGCGTTCACGAAAATAGCGTAGAAATCCGCTCTCGAGAATAAACATTTTAAAATATCACGCTGATTCATGTACATCGTTTCCGACAAATTTGACCATATTTCAAAGGACACTTCTTAAGGGTTATTGAAAGAAAAAAATAAATTATGGCTAATATTGATGAATTATAAGAGAAGAAAAGAAATTAAAACTGACTGCTAATAAGTAGATGTGAATCTTCACTCACTTGATGAAGACTATGAAGCTTACTTATTTGCCCGGTGGAGTTCGAATGCGTTACGTGAGACGGACAATCCACTGAACGTATTAATATATGTGGCCAAGTCGTAGAAGCAAAATTATACAAAAGTTGAGAAGAAGACTGATTTCAAGTACCTAAAAGTGAAACGAGAACCAAAGAATGCAGTAGTCTTAACTAAGAGCTTTCTTTATTTATGTGTAAAGCGTATTTTTCTTTTGCCTGGATTTTAAAATACTTCGTGAGTACGCACATATTAGCACACAATACTAAAATCTGTGTGTATATTTATAGTTATTTCATTTCGTATGGAAACTAATAAATGAATTTAGAATATAATATAAGAACCCCGGGCAACACCGGGCAAAATGAGTAAAATATCCGAACATGTTTACAAGTGTTTAGCACCCTCTGTAAGTTAATTATGTTGTGTTGAGTTAAAATGGGAGACGGGACAGAAATTCGAACTTGGGACCTTGGGCTCAACGCGCTCACCAACAGCGCCATCCCGTTCGACTCTAGGTCCAGTCTACCATTAACATTCAACTTGTGAAACCCACAGACCTGTTACCTGGCGGTGAGGTTCACTACAATTGAAGAGAGCCCTCTGTAAGGTAAGATATATCAATTCACAGTACCAAATTTTCATTAAATGTTGACGTAATTTTTTGTATGTTTATTTAACATTGGAAATAAATTGTTATGTTTTATTTGAGATTTTTAAAAAATTTTGATTGTCCATTAATGCTTGTACTAAATTTCTTTTCAAATACCAGGCAAAGCTGAATAATTCTGCTTGTAATGTATACGGAAGATGATGGACACGTCGTGAAAAACCAACGCAATCTCATGTGTGAAAACCCATAACGCCATACTTGGTATGAGTTTCAAAACAATGCTACGGAGATAGATCCTTCATAGCGCCTTACAACAGACCTAGAAAACGTTCCGAATGCGTGTTTTTATGTCTTCGCTACGCCGCTATCTGGAAATGAGACCATTGGAAACAAGACAAACGCTGATGCTTTCCACATTACCTCCTGAATAATACTCGCGTTCTAAACGTGTAAGAGGAAGCATGAAACGTTTACAGCATCTCGTCTGAATATTACCACTATTTCCCTCGCGAACACCGTATCCGGTTCCACGGCCTTCGCTAGAGACAACGGGAGGGAACCGGATTAACGAAATACTTTTCCAAACAATCTTTTCCCCCCATTCATATTGAATTCTGGCGATGTATGGTTAGGGGCTCACTTTTGCACCACTGGTTTATATCCAAATCTTGCTTCTCCGAAGTTCAATAAATTATTTTGATATAAGTTTTCAGTATCCAATATAATATATTTATTACATTTATTAATAAGTATAATAATGTAAATTACCCAACTGTTTAATTTCTGGTTAAGTTAATCAAGACTTGTTATAGTATTTTAATAATAGATAATAAAAAAAATTATATGAAGTGTCTATTATTGTTTCTTATTATTAACAAACGTAATATATTTATTAATTAAGTTTGTAAAGGTCATATATTGTAAGGGCGCAAGTGACGCAGACAGGCGCAAACACAAGAAATAAGGGATGAAAGGAAAGAAATTGTTTAATAATAATAAATTTATTGTCAAAAAACCAGTACAAACTGCGAATGACCACGTAGAGGACAATAAACTACTTTACTCTCCGGAAGCAAGTAAGGGACCATCCCATCAATTCCGATCAAGGGCCCTAAGGCAGAGGCGGATTCAAAAATTTCAGCAAAAATTCGTAGATAAGATAAAAAGTTAGCTACGTGTTATAATACTAATAGAATATCAACATGTTTGTAATTTAAGGCAAAAATATACAGCGTCGTTGACAAGTGCAATATTTACTGCAAGAGCTGTTCAAAATTTTGTCAACCGACAGTGATACATATGCTTCCTAGCGTCGGAGGAGTGATTGGCGAACACATTCAAAGATGCCAGATATTTCACGCACATGTGTTGCAGCTACGGATATTTCAAGCAACAAGATTATAATCCCATCGCGGGTCGGTATCTTCCATAGTTTTCCGTTTGGGAACATAGATCGGAATTAGTGGTGTGATCCATTGATTGTTTCCGGAGAGTAAATCAGCCTATTTTCCATGAGTCATCATACGCTGTTTTTAACTGATTTTTTTATAAAATGTTTGATTGGCAAAACTTCATAAAGTCGGAGATACTCCTCAGATGAATCAACAATAATTTATTGTTCAGTGTGTTTGTTTTGAGATCTATATTTTCTCTAAAAGTAGAAACACCAATTTCCAAATATACCGCATTTACGTCCATTGATTCATATTTCACAAAATATAATAGAATTAATCAATAGTGACATGTTTTGCATTATTGGCACAATGGTTGATTTGCGTTCCAAGTTTTCACTCTCCAATATAAATACTCGTACAGTCATTTACAATAAAAATGTGGCGGTAAATAAGGTGCCAAATGACTTCTTCCATTTTTCAGGATTTCCTCAGATGAGAATAGCTACTACAAGAATCAAGAAATATTAATGGAACTCATGAATTTTGATCAACTGAAAATTCACAGTTATAAAATACACAAAAATTATAGAAGGTATATTTTACATCAATTTTTTTAAGAAAATGGAACCTACGGAAAAAGTAACAGGATTGTTATTGAGTTGTCGTGTGTCTTATATTCCATTACATTTTCTCACTATTAATATCCCTGGACTACATTTGATTTTAAAACTTTCTTGTATTATAAAATTTACCATGATATTGGTGAGTATTCCTAGAAGTTTAAACCGTATCTTCTTTCGTAAATGTGATGCTAGAAATAAGATTATTATTATTATTTAAAAAGAGTATTATTATTATTATATATTACTATGACAAAAGTATTTATTCAAGTCGTTTAGTGAAATATTCGCTATTTCCCTTCTTTGTAAGTGGAGCTACTTAAACTGTAAATACTGAANACTATGACAAAAGTATTTATTCAAGTCGTTTAGTGAAATATTCGCTATTTCCCTTCTTTGTAAGTGGAGCTACTTAAACTGTAAATACTGAAATGGTTATATAAACCAGCTTAGGCCCAATTTCACCAAGTTCGTTTAATGTCTTAAACGAGATTTTCTGTGCAGTAAATCGTGATTATCAAAATGCGCGTTCCACCATCTTCGATTTACGAGAAAATCGCGATTAACGCTTAAACGTTCGGGGACCCTTCGATTACCAGCGCAAATCGCGATTTTCTTCAGAACTGCGANTCTGGAGACCTTTCGATTTTCTCTCTTCACTTCATCAAAGATCTCTTTTCTCGCGAGAGAAACATTGCACGCTATTGAGATTCAATATGACGCTTAAAACACACTCAAAGACTTCGAAGAAGCAACTCTCTATTCCCCACGATACACGGATGTAGAATACGAAAATAAAACCGAGTGACCTGTCCGTCGAATTAAATGCA
>NNCF01127200.1:0-10139 GCA_002313205.1 Laupala kohalensis
AGAGGATTACCATTGTCTCGCCTTCCTGGAACGAAGGGCTACCGGCCTCGCCACAAGGAAGCCGTTGTCTACCTGCCCGAAACGCGGGGCCGAGGAGTCAAGTAGTGGGTTCCGAAGAGGCGTACGAGAAGCATCGAGCTAGTGTAACGAACCCCCAAAAATCTATGGATACTCTCCATAATTTAAACATGTATAGTATGGATTATATTTTATTTCATTTACGTGTTTCTGACATTTTAATATTATATTTCAAACACTAGGTACATTAGTATTGTAGTAATAGTTCTTGTTCTTTTGTGTGTTTTCTCTCTTTTTTTTAATAACACGCTTATAACTACTATTGTAAAAATTCTGTGATTTCCTTGTTTACTTTAAGATTCCTCACAGGTCCACTTGCAGATAATAATTTATCTCCTGTGAGATACATATGGTTACGTCCACAACATGTCTATGTATATTGCACGTTATGTGTCTGTAAATAAATAAAAAATAAATAAATTACATGAAATTATAAATTACAAATACTACATCTGACCTCACACCGCCACTGCAGCGATGTTTTGAACGAAGGGATCATCTGAAAGAAAGTTTTAGACACGTTATTTTCGCCTTCTCTGAATTAATGAGAGTAGAAAGGTAACATAACCAAAGCACCATCTTCATAGTTGCTACTTTTCTATTTCGGATCGGGTTGCTAGTTTTCTATAATAGTCGGTCAACGGAAGGGAAAATAACATTTTTCGAGTATCTCCTGGACTGACGAAGGCGAAGACCGAAACATTTCCTCTTTTAATACGTGTGTGGCGGCCTCGCTACGAGGAAGCGCTCTGTCGCGCCGGCCAGGCGAAGGCGCACCCCGATCCCCTAACGGTACCAGAGGATTGACTTTGTCTCGCCTGCCTGAAACGTGGTGCCGCCAGTTGAGGGCAGTTGGTTCCGAGGAGGCACGCTGGACACATTTGCCCCGGTGTACTTATCGAAAAAAGTAAATGTACAACGCACAAGCGTATTATTTCGGGGGGAAATAGGGTACCCCTAAGCACAGTGTAACGATCCCTATTAGTGGTGACCCCATTCAGTGACGTGCAGTGTGTTCCTCGTTCGTCCGCTATACCGTCGCGCCCGCGATCAGCCGCGTACGCGTGCTACGCCGCGCCACGTCTCATCGCTCGCTTCCGCGTGACCACCCCCTGACTAGCGCACGACATCATGGAAGCACTGCAGGCTCAGATCGAACAGCTGCAGCAACAGAACGCTGACCTCCTGCTTCTCATGCATCAGCAGCAACAGCTCGCGCACGAAGCGCGCCCGCTCCTACCGCCTCCAGAAAGCAACCACGTTCACCGCGTGTCTGTGAAACTCCCACCCTTCTGGAGCGACAGGCCGTCGCTGTGGTTCGCGCAGGCCGAGAGCCAGTTCGAGCTCTCCGGCATATCATCGGAGACCACGCGGTACAGCTACATTGAATCGCAGCTGGACTGCCGTTTCGCCGCGGAGGTGGAGGACATTCTCCTCAACCCGCCAGTTGCAGCGCCGTGCTCACTCCTAAAAACGGAGCTCATCCGGCGCCTCTCGGCCTCCAAGCAGCAACGCGTGCGCCAACTGATCGGCGGAGAGGAGCTGGGAGACCGCAAGCCGAGCCAGTTCCTGCGCCACCTTCACAACCTCGCGGGCGCTACACAAGTCGACGACAGGTTTCTGCGCGAGCTGTGGCTCCAGCGCTTACCAACGTCAGTTCAGGCGATCCTGGCCACGCAGAGCGAACTCGCCTTGCACAAGCTCGCCGATCTCGCAGACAAGATCCTGGAGGTCGCCCCGACGCCCGTTCCGTTTGCCGTGCACGCTGCGCGCGCCCCGCCCGCCCCGCCGGCCATCACCTTAGACGCCCTTGCGCGTCGCCTCGACGAGCTCTCGCAACAACTCGCCGCATTGCAACCGCAACGCCACCTGGGAGAGCGACCGCGCTCGCCATCTCGCTCCCGGATAGGGCGCAGGGGAGGCCCGCCCCCGAACGGCGTGTGTTGGTACCACGCGCAGTTCGGTCCAGCAGCCACCAAGTGCCGCGCGCCGTGCACGATGGCGGGAAACGCGAACGGCAGCCAGTAGTTGCGGCGACTGGTTGCCCTTGCTGCCCGACGGGAGGCAGTCGCATCTTCATCGCGGAAAAGAACAGCAAGCGCGAGTTCCTTATTGACAGCGGCTCGGACTTGTGTTGTTTCCCGCGACGCCTCCTGCCGGGCCGCCGCACGGCGACTACGTTCGAGCTTGGGGCGGCCAACGAAACCCGCATCAAAACATACGGCCCCCTGCGACTCACGCTCAACTTAGGTCTCCGCCGCGATTTCTCGTGGTGTTTCGTCATCGCTGACGTCGACGTGGCGATCATCGGGTCCGACTTCTTGGCGCACTACAACCTCGCCCCGGCCTGTCGCACGAAGCAGCTCGTCGATCTCACCACGGGCCTCTCCGTGAAGGGGACCGCCGCCACGACGACGCAGTGCAGCGCCAAGGCCATCATCGCACCCTCGCCGTTGGCGGCACTCTTCGCGGAGTTCCCGGACATCACGCGCCCGCCCGGGCTGCCCCGCGCGGCGCGACATGACACTGTCCATTTCATCCGGACGACGGACGGTCCCCCCGTGTCATGCCCGCCGCGCCGCCTCGCGCCGGAAAAACTCGCCGTCGCTAAGACGGAGTTCGACGAGATGGTGCGAGTTGGGACCGCGCGACCGTCCGACAGCCCGTGGTCGTCACCGCTGCACCTCGCCAGGAAGGGAGCCGACGCGTGGCGTCCGTGCGGGGACTACCGCGCCCTAAACGCGCGCACCGTCCCCGATCGCTACCCGGTTCGCCACATCGGCGATTTCACGCACGACCTCGCGGGTTGCACCGTCTTCTCGACGATCGATCTGGTAAAGGCATACCACCAGATCCCCGTGCACCAAGGAGACGTGTGTAAAACAGCCATCACGACGCCTTTCGGACTCTTCGAGTTTCCGTTCATGACGTTCGGGTTACGGAACGCGGGCCAGACTTTCCAGCGGTTTATTGACGAGGTGACGCGGGGACTGGACTTCTGTTTTCCGTACCTGGACGACATCCTCGTATTCTCACGGTCCGACGAGGAACACTACCAGCACCTGCGTGCGTTGTTCGAGCGCCTCGCGCAGTACGGCGTCGT
This sequence comes from Laupala kohalensis, assembly GCA_002313205.1. Lineage (NCBI taxonomy): Eukaryota > Metazoa > Arthropoda > Insecta > Orthoptera > Trigonidiidae > Laupala > Laupala kohalensis. The sequence continues at coordinate 3,182 of NNCF01127200.1, forward strand.
GGTGAACACCGGAAAGTGCATTCTCGGAGCCACCGAAGTGACGTTCCTCGGCTACTCAGTGTCCGCCGCGGGCACGCGCCCACCCCTCGACCGCGTCGCCGCGCTCCGAGACTACGCTCGGCCGGAGACGGCGCAGGGGCTCCGTCGCTTCCTCGGAATGGTGAACTTTTATCGTTCCTTCGTGCCACGAGCGTCTGAACTCCAGGCTCCGCTGCACGACGCTCTCGCCGGAAGAAACCTAAAAGGGAAGGACCCCGTGCCCTGGACACCGGAGCTCGAGAGCGCATTCGAGACATGCAAGGAGGGCCTGTCGACGGCCACACTCCTCGCACACCCGGTTCCCAACGCGCCATTAGGACTTTTTACCGACGCGTCGAGCGTGGCCGTGGGCGCCTGCCTGCAGCAGCACGTCAACGACGCCTGGCAGCCCCTCGCATTCTTTTTCACGGAAGATTAGTGGTCGACAGGCCGAGTGGCCTGCCTACTACTCGCCGTGTACGAGGCAGTGCATCATTTCCGCCACATTCTGAAGGCCCAGCACTTCCGCATTTACACAGACCACAAGCCGCTTGTCCACGCTTACTCGCAACGCAGGGACAAACTTCCTCCCGTCCAGGTAAACCAACTCGCTTTCATCGCGCAGTTTATCACGGACGTGGAGCACGTCCGCGGCGCCGACAACGTGGTGACCGACTGCCTCTCGCGCGTAGAGGCCATCGTTAAACAACCCTCGCACCAGGACATCGCCGACGCCCAGGTGGGAGACGAGGAGATTCAGGACTACCTCAGCCCCGACTCTTCACTCCGCCTACAGCGCGTCGACATCCCGGGTACTTCCACCACGCTCTGTGACGTGTCGACGGGCCTCCTCCGCCCCTTCTTGCCCGCCCCGCTCCGCCGGCGGACGTTTCAGGCCCTTCATGGACTCAACCACCCGGGCATACGAGCAACTGCCCGGCTTGTCGCGGAACGTTTCGTCTGGCCGTCCTTACGCAAGGACTGCCGCGACTGGGCGCGCGCATGCGAGCCCTGCCAGCGCGCAAAGGTGACGCGCCACGCTAAGCACCTTCGCTACGCGTGGTGCTTAGCGAAGTCCGCGCGGTTCGAGCATGTCCATGTGGACATCGTCGGCCCGCTTCCCCCTTCCTCTGGATTTCGCTACCTGCTGACAGTAGTTGACAGGTTCACACGCTGGCCGGAGGCGTACCCGCTCGCGGACATCATCTCCGAGAGCGTCGTCCGGGCTTTCCTCATCGGCTGGGTGGCGAGATTTGGCGCACCGCGGCGAATGACTTGTGACCAAGGTCGCCAGTTTGAGTCGCGGCTTTTCCGCAACATCCTCACGCTTTGCGGCACGGAGAAACNACGGAGAAACACCGCACCACCGCCTACCATCCCCAGGCATCTGGCATGGTGGAGCGTTTCCACCGTACACTGAAGGCGGGTTTAATGTGCCATCAGGGCTAGGCCTGGCTCACGGCCCTCCCGTGGGTGCTCCTCGGGCTCCGCAATACGATCAAGGAGGACATCGGAGCGTCCGCCACCGAGCTAGTATACGGCGAGCCGATGCGCCGTCCCGGCGAACTGCTAGCCGCGCCAATGAACTCCAGCCCATCGGCTGACGCCACCTGCGTACTCTCGCAGGTACGGGAGCAGATCGCCCGTCTCCGTCCCACGCCGGCTGCACGCCACGCGCGGCCGGAGTCATTCGTCTTCCCGGACTTGGCGCAGAGCACGCACGTTTTCCTCCGAGACGACACCGTGGGTGGTGCGCTGACGCCACCCTACACCGGGCCACACGCGCTCCTGCAGCGCGACGACTGTCACGCTGCAACTCCGCGGGCAACCCTCCCGCGTGTCCATTGACCACGTGAAGCCGGCCTACCTGCCCGTGACCGACGTCCCCAGCGCCGTCACCCGCGGCGCCGCCTCGAGCGCCCCCAGCGCCGTCCCAGACGGCGGCATTTCCGGCGCTGCTCCAGGTTGTGGCGACTCCGGCGCCCCCGCTGACGGCGCCCCCACCGGCGTCGCCCACAACCGAGGCGCCCTGAAAGATTCCGACGGTCACCCCGGGCCGCAGTCGCACGCTGCTAGCGCCGACGACGCCATCACGCGACGTACGCGCGCCGGCCGCCGCGTATGCTTCCCGGCTTTCTTCCAGCCCGGTTAGGCTCCGCCTCTCCGCGGGGGGGGGGGGGGTGGCGGCCTCGCCACGAGGAAGGGCTCTGTCGCGCCGGCCAGGCGAATGCGCATCCCCATCCCCTAACGGTACCAGAGGATTGGCTTTGTCTCGCCTGCCTGAAACGCGGTGCCGCCAGTTGAGGGCAGTTGATTCCGAGAAGGCATGCTGGACGCATCGACCAGGTGTACTTATCGAATAAAATAAATGTACAACGCACAAGCGTATTATTTCGGGGGGAAATAGGGTACCCCTAGACACAGTGTAACGATCCCTATATGTGAGTGCCTTTAATGTATTATTTTCTTTTTCTATAATATGTATTTAGTGACAAAAAAAGAGCAGTGTCGTCTAGTTTGTAATATTTCCTGTGTGTGTATGACGTTGAACACGATACAATCCTCAACCATCAGAAGGCTGGTGCGTGAACATCAGGGAGAACCACTGTCAATGATGTGCGCCCATTTTGTTGATGTCGCAGCATGTCGTTCCGAAAGTTTAGGTAGCGTTCCGCACATTTACGCAGCGTTTTGTGACGCTCTCAGCCAATCGTATCGGAGAACCTTCACACGCCTTTTAGAGAAATTAAGTCCGCTCATCACATCACGACCGTACGTAGAAAATACATAGCCAAAGAGAACCGTTCATTTAATGAGAAGCATGCCATAGTTTCTTTTTCACAAAATGTTAGTATTGGGTTCTATCGCGGATAAAAAAGATTTACGTGAGTTTTCTGAGTGATGAAAGCTGTGAAAACGTGAACTGAACATCGAAGCTGGGATGCAACTGCGTAATCAGATTCCCGAAAATTTATTGAAATAATTCTCGGGCCACCAAAAAGCCGAGACCCGATTGTCTTTCTTAAGCCACTCCGATGGAGATTGACAACTTATGAGAGTGCATGTTAGTACAGTATTTTTTATTATTGAAAATTATTGGAACATTAATTTCATCTGATTGTGGCTTATTATATAGTAAAAGTAATCGCAAATTTCATCCTTGAGTTGAAAATAATTAAATAGGTAATAATTTTAGAAGTTTTGATCAAACTAATTATTTTGTTTTTTCTGTTTTGCCAACTTTGTCTACTTACGCTAATATACCTGATATTGAAAGCATCTATATAAAAATTAATAATTATAGGAATGGTAATAATTTTTTCTTGTGGGTAATAAATTAGCAATTTATATGTAGTAAATTTTATGGTAGTTTTTGTTTTATTGTGACGAAATGTCTTTTCCAGCTTGTCGTTTTTTTTTGTTCATAACTTAGTTAATATATGACAACTTTTCCTAATAATACTCACTCGTTGAGGTCAATGTCTTATGGCAGTATCGGGACATGTTTTCCAAAACCGTATGGGGTCGTTGCCAACGCATACTGCACAGAAGGAATATTAGTTTGTTTGTGGGCATTGTGACTGAGAGAATAATGACGATTTTTGTAAATTGTTGATTACTATCACCTAAAATCAAAGGATTAAAAATGTTAAGTTAATAATTATTCATAATCATTAATCTGACTAAAAAATATAATAAAAATACAAACGATTTATTACAAAATTTGGAAAACCTGCCACGTTATCCCCTACGTTAAATAGGGATTTGGAATTATCCTTATCAGGTACTAATATTTTTCGTTTTATTATTTTTCTTAGTGTTTCATTTGCTCACTGAGCAAATTGGACATGGGAATAATGATTAAATTCAGTCGGCTGAAACCGTGGGATTCAGTAATAGAGTCAGGTGTCAATATGAAAAAACAGTTAAATAGAAGAAAAATGCATAACCAAAACGTTTATTACCTCTTCCTAAGCATTTTTTTTTCTCAGCTAAGTACCAATCGTTGCTTAACCGTGTGGCACGATACCCGCGTATAATTTATTTATTAAATTTGAGCATCTATTTTATAAGAGAAAAAGAAACTGGAGGTGGTCACAGAAAATCGACCACACCCTAAAACTGTCACCATGGATCATGGTCTACGAGTAGTTAGTTATATTGATCTCCAGATTCACCAAAGGTTTATCATATTTTGTAACGAAGAATAATCCGTAATGGAAGCAATTAAGAAGTATCTTCTGCAAGCATGTGGCGAGGTTCCGTGCATTTTGTGAAATTTAAAAACCTGTCGTTGCTTGTTACTCTCTCGTATTTTCGAGCGCCACTGGGCACGACGGGCAAAGCGCCTCTCATACGCTTTACAGATTACGAGATCGGGAGAGAGTATGTGAAGAAGGGACAGACGCCGCTCTGCGTATCGCCCAAGAGAAATCGCGCTCTTCTCGTAATATGTCGTTTATTTTAATTTCTTTTGGCCTTCGTTTCTGGCGTTCGCGTGCCGATGAAATGATAGATTTACGTGTGCATAGGTTTATAGCATCCGCGGTTTTATTTCTAGTTTCTTTTTTATTGATTTCTTTATTGAAATTTCCCTTACTTGATCAACCACCAATTTTCATGTTTCTTTCAATAACTTAAAATATCTTGAAAATAGTTCACCTAATTGCGTTCTTTAATTTTCTTCGATACAACTATATTTTTTCTGCTTTAAAAAATTTTAGTTCTATAACAGCTGTCATGTATCCCTACAGTGTTTCTATTGCAACTCACTTTTATCTTTTCTTTTACACAATAATACATTTATTCCAAGGGTATAAACACTTTGAGTCTTCTCCTTGTTAAGTATCTTAGTAACATTAATTCATGTTTGGCTGCAATTCGTATATTACGAGAAATTTTAGAAATTCCTTGGTCTCGATACACGAAACAATTTCTGATAAACATTTTCATAAAGGAAGATTACCTATTCACGCAGCTCAAAAATCATATTTCGTCTTCTTTGTGCTATCCTTCGATAGCAGATTATAAAAAAGTTGCACTAAACATAATGAAACAAAAAAAAGTTATTTTTGGTGTCATAGCTGCAGACCGCGCACTCTTGCGCACCAATATCAATGACGTCTAGTCACGCGTTACGACGGAAGAGTTCATTAGGATAGGAGCTTGTTGATTGGAAAAGTTGCGATGGGTAACGACTCATGAGGTGACGGAAAAAAAGCTGTATGAAGTGTAGATGTTCGGTTGACTTCTTGGGAGTCTTTCAAGGTACGTGTGACGGCGCTCGATCACGCGCCTGAAAGTAGCCTGGACCGCACCTGATGTACATTTCGCAGTCTGTGGGTGATCCTCTGTGCGTCTCCGAACAGTGCGCACCTGGCAAATACGGTGGGAACGAGCCACAGAAGGAAAAGATTTGTATCGTTTCTTACCAGAGGTTATGTTCAAGGGGAAGAACTAGAAATGGTTCACTCCAGGAAAGTCTTTTATGGAACTGATGACAGGCCACAGAGATTATAATAAGTATTGGCATCGTATGGGATTGAGGATGGATGCAACCTGTTACTGAGGCAAAGAAGATGAGGGTGTGCAACACTTATTGTTTAACTGTGCATTCTATACTCCAGAAAGATTGGAATGGTACACGGAGCTAAAGAGACTTGGAATATACGTCTGGAAAGATTTCACACGGTTAATTGCAACACGTAAGGCATATAATGTAACGCAAACATATGTTGAAAAGATAACAGAAATAAGGCTTCTTCTTTTCCGAGAAAAGTGAAGAGAAATAAACATTAGATTACGACACGGATAGTTTGAGAGCGAAAAGTGGAATATAGAGGAATTAAGGGCAATAATGAACACGACAAACAACGAAGTTTATGAGAAAATACAAGGAGGGTGCGTACAAAATGGCGGCTGCCCAATAGCGAGAAGAGATAAAGAATAGTACACACATAAAATAAGGTCCAATAAGAATAAGCATGAAATGACACCAAGATAATGATCCAACACAAAGAGAAATATATTATAAAATAGAGAGTGACAGAGTGGTCTAAAAGAGGATATAATAGAGAGGCATGTAACCCCGGTAATTACAGAATTGTAGTGAGACGGGGAAAAAGCAAGAAAAAGAAGAAGAAAAAAGAAGTGAGCATCCGCCACTGACTCCGGAACGCTTCACCGAAAAACGATACTTCTCTCCACGACGCGGCCCGAGATGTTTGTGCGTCCTTGCCCTTGCACTGCTGGGACGAGCGCTGACTCTGCTACGAGAGTCATTGATGCGGTGCATATGTGAGTTTACCTGAGCTAAATTCTCAGATCAACAGATCCAAAGCATCCGTGGATACGGCCTCCTATATGTGTTTTCATTAAGGACCTGAAGGAGAATAATAATAAAGTTAATTGTTAACTCTAAAATAAAAAGAACAAAGGTGTAAAATTTACATTTTATTAAAAGAATGCAGATTTTCACAGCCAGAGTCAATATATGTAAAAACATTTGGGTTATTGAGCCGTGGTCCAGATAAAGAGTCCTTCACAGAAGTTTCGATCGCTACTGCGGCGGTCATCTTCAGTGTCGATGTTTACGTGGGCGCAGACCTTTCCTCGGCGGCTACTGATGTGGCGAGTGGAGACTCAGTGCTATTTATACAGTGGGAAAGAGCGGGAAGCGGGAGCGTGCTTCTCTCTGATTGGTTTGAAGGTAATCGATTTGGAAATTTTTTGTTATTAACAGGTTTAGGATATAAGTTTCGAAGCACGGGATACCAGGCACTATTAATCTTAAGATTTTCCTCTTTTCTGTTGAAATTATTCCGGTGCTTATAAATTTCAATTGCCTCTCGTAATCTAGTATGGTACTGCAACGTGGAATCAATTTTCACGGTTTCATGAAATTGAATATCGTGTCCCCCTTTCCATGCGTGTTCAGCGA
>NNCF01127200.1:10225-21703 GCA_002313205.1 Laupala kohalensis
TATCCCACCACTGGTAAGAGGATCCCGTGTGTCCTTGATGGGTCGGAGAACGTTGTAAATCTGGTTGATAGGTTTAAAAATGGTCCTGACCTTGTGTCTCTTTAGCAGTTTACTGATGTGGTCCGTGACTTTGTGTAAGTAGGGCAAATGAGCAATGCCCGGTGTCTGATTTTCAGTTGTTGAATTGATTACCGTTGTTTTGTTGGAATGGAGATTCCTATTTATCTGACGCTGTGAATAACCATTAGATTGTAGTGCCATGTTTAAATGTCTATTTTCTTCCTTTAAATGTTTGGGTTCACAGATAGTGAGGCTCTGTCAAATAGGGTTTTTATCATGGCCCTCTTTCGAGCTGGATGATGATTTGAGGTTTTATGTAAGTACCGATCCGTATGTGACTTCTTCCGGTACACCTTATGGCCGAGGTTTCCGTCTTCCTCGCTTATGACTGTGACATTCAAGATCAGTAGTTGTCCATTGACTTCTCTTTCCATGGTAAAATCAATGTTGGGGTGTATATTGTTCAAATGTTTAAAGAATTCCAGAAGGGAAGGCTCACTGTGGCTCCAAATTACGAAAGTGTCGTCTACCTTTCTTAGCCAACAAGTTGGTGGTTGGTGGTTCAGAAGTACTTAGTGCCTCTGCCTCAATGAATTCCATGAAGAAATTCACAACCACTGGAATAAGTGGACTACCCATTGCTACCCCGTCGATTTGTTCATAGTATTCATTGTTCCATTGAAGATAGGTAGTGGTGAGTACTTGATGAAACAGCGCCGTCATGTCCTGTGGGAAAATATGTTCTAATATGATATATGTTCTAATATGTCCTTGATAGGTACTCTTGTAAATAAGGAAACAACATATAAACTAATCAGTAAGTCATTCGGTTTTAATTTCCAATTCTTCAGTTTACCGATAGATTCTGTGGAATTTTTTACATGAGAAACAGTGGTGCCCACATGTTTTTGAAGAAATCTGGACAAAAGTTTTGCAACAGCGTATGTGGGAGAATCTATCGCACTCACAGTAGGACGAAGTGGTATTTTCGGTTTATGGATTTTTGGTAAACTATAGTCTAGGAGGTAGTGATTCCGATTTTTTGATGAAACGTTATTCTTCCAATGGATAAGATGAATTTTTTTATCAGTTCGTTAGTTTTGCGTAGTATTTTACTGGTAGGGTCACGTGGCCATTTTCTATACGTAGTAGGTTCTAGTAGGTTCTGAATTTTACTGTGGTAGTCCTGAGTGTTCATGACCACTATAGCATTGCCCTTGTCAGCTGGCAAAACAATTATATCTTTGTTATTGTTGAGTGATATTAGCGCCGACCTTTCCTGAGAACATAAATTGCCTTTTTATGGACGTGCTCGTTGTAAGATTCTAGATGCATCCCGGCGGATTTCTTCGGCTATATCTACGGGCAGTACCCGAATACCTGATTCAATGTTAGCAATAATATCATCTCTCGGTAGAATGGTAAGAGTAATAGCAAATTTCCCTCCTTTGGCAAGAACAGAGGTCTCCTCGGGTTAACTGGTGAGTAGAAAGGTTAACTACAATCTTCTCAGTATTCAAGTTCTTAATGTTACTCTGTATACAATTAAGCCGTTCAAATTTCTTCTTGTGACGTTCTGTATTCAGTTCGCGTTCTGTAGACATAGAAGTATAAGTTATCCTATCTATACGGTCCTAAACGTCATGTTGAATGTCTTTGCTGAGAGAAAGATGTACCGAAAGCAAAATTTTTTCGTTGTAAGGTCACGGCGCGATTGATGGATGCGCTCACGCAGGAGGCACGTTCAGTCCGGTTGTAAATGCGATGAGCCGCAGCAGTGAGAAAATGACGCCTCTGTTGTAGAAAACGAGGAATAGTACCCGTATTACGGTAACGGATTTGGATTGTGATAGAGCAGAGAAACTGTGATTTTTTCTTCGTAATGTCTCCATTCGTCTAATCTTTTTGTAGATGCTAAGAAGATACTACACACCAAGAAATATTTTTACAATTAACAGAAGAAATTTCTATTATCGGCATCAATTCGAAACAGAGAACTATTTCAATGGACAACTATTTCAACACACCTTACCAGAGTTAAATTCTGATCATACGCCAGTTATAATCACATTTAAGGCTAATATTCTACCAAAGTCAGTAGGTGCCAATGATAAAGGGAACAGTAAATTGGGTAATATTCCGTACACTTATGACAAACAAATTGAACATACCCACCCATCTGGATTCTAGTGAAAAAATTGACATGTCAATAATCAATCTGACATTGAAGATTACCAATTGACTTCAATAACCAATTGAAGATTCTGTAAGTAACTCTCACTTAACAACAAATCGCGACTTCACGATGAAAAATAAACAAATACCAGGCTTTATACAAAACTTAATAAAAAGAAAAAGGTTCCTTATACGGTGTCATGAAATATTAATTTCATTAATTTTCAAATTAAAAATATGACGTTAGAAGGTTTTGGTATATTCAAAAACTGCCCGTTGAAGGGGCGACGGAGGGGTGCAGCTGACAGCGTGGCGAGAATAATATATTGCTAGTTTCAAAGAAAATATGAAAAACATAATGAAGAATCATTCTTAGAGAGACGGTTACGCGCACTAGGCAGCGCGGCACTTGTAACGACAAAGATATTTGGAAATGTGACCTAGAGAATAAGAAATCTGCTAAAGCAAGGATCCCTCTTGTGGATCTTGAACCAAAAGCCTGTGTGGAAGAACGTAAGGGTTCAAAGAGAGCGATTTTTAGGACATTTCGAGAAGGAACTTTATGCAAAAAAACAAAGTTAAAATTTTGGGAGTAAAGAGGGTGCTTTTCAATAGAGCGAAGCTTGGCGGCGCGGCGCACGGGCAGAAAGACAACGCGGTGCGGTAGACAATAGGCGGGTGTGATCAAAGCGCGGGAGTCACTAGGGACCTCCGGGACAAACACGGGCTTACCGAATCCAGGGTTCTTTTGGCGGCCGGCGAAAGGCTCCAGAACAATAGAAGAAGAGGCTTGAGAACGATAGACAGTTCGGCACGAGCCAGCCACATGAAGTCGGCATGGCTTCAGTAGGAAGCCAAGAAAATGGTTGTTAAATGGAGCGACGTGATTCGTTGGGCATTGAACATACATACGTCACGACCTCACAGCCTATCACGTTGAGTAGTTTCCACAAAATGATTGGTTCTTAAAATTAAGTGTCATGTCCATGGGCGTGAACATTTTTCTTATTCTATAAAACGACGTGCGCAGAGGGCACAAAGGGGAACTTTTTCGAGAATACTGATTCGAGAGTATTTTACGTATTATTGAGCTTTTCTTACTTAGAGAACTTACTACGCCTAGTAACTTGAGATAGTTGCTCTATTGGCGACAGTGTTGGTCTTCGGTTCAAGACAAGTTATGAGAGTTCCTTCAGAGCACTTCGAGACTTGTATTTTTTGTCGGGAATCATGCTCGTTCCAGTTCAATTGACATTGTATTTGTTGAAGTATTCGACTGGTTAGCCAAGTGAACCAGCACTTAGGTTCTGGAGTATTTAAAAGTACGGTCTCGTAGTAATTAACGTGTCTACAAGTGAATGTTATTAATGGGCTTGATGAACTTTTGATTTGTGACTTTGAACAATTTATCCCATCGTGGAAAGATTCGCTGCCACGAGTTCCGCTAGCAAGTAAAAAGGGCGCGACTCGGAAGGCGAGGTAGAAGACAATAATTCGGCAATGGAACAGGAGCGCGGTAACCGAAGGCACCTGTAATGAATGGGGTTACGAGAGGCAATCCAGGTCATTCAACGAGGAAACTCGGCGGGTAGCTGCTGTCACAGACCCACAGGTCAGCGAACCTGTCCCCAGCCCGAGGCAATCACACAGTTTCGCACGGCGCAGCACCACATGTCATCCATAGTAGTCAATAAGGTAATTGAACAAGGACTGGTAGCTTCCAGTCAGAGTATTGGTGAGCCCTGTGTCTTCGGACGAAGAGAAAGCGAGTGCTTCGTTAAGACTGACTAAACGGGAAAGACAGTGATGTTTCCTAGTCAACAAACACTTAAATTAGCTTTGTATTTTCTATTACATTGTGTATTATTTCTATTACATCAAGTAATATTAGGAGACTGGGCTTAGTACCCACTTTAAATTATCATGTCATTTTTACGTGTGAATTTTTTTGGGGAAATCGCATTGTGTAGTAATATTGGAACTATTTTAAGAATGTAGTGATATTGTGATTAAAAACAAATTTTTATTTTTGACGCTATGCGTATTTTTACCAGTAGTGTGTTTTCTTCAATGAATGGGCACGAACCCAGCCCAACTTCAATTCCTTTCATTTAGGAGTTATTAATAAACGAGTGCAATAATTAACTAGGGGTAATTACTCACTACCCTATTTATTTAATTAATTAGTAAGAGGTGCTTGTGGCCACTACTCTATTTTGTTAAATTATAGTTTGACCATTCTATTTTTAAATTATTAATATTAATAACTCCTCTCCCATTATGTTATGTTACAACAGTCATGGCAAAAATGCAGCTCAGAAGAAACTAAAAGAAGTATCAACTGACTAGGGTGACTAAGTCACGAACCTAGAAAAATTTCGGTTTAAATATTTTTCATTCCTCTCTGGGCCAAATCATCCTGCCTCTCGAGCGCAATGGATAGTAGTGAATCGCTTGTCACGTGAAAAACAAAACATACCACCATTAACGTATCAAATAAGTCTGGGAGGCTCTGATATTAATAAAGCAGAACTATTATCAACTCACTTTACAACTTTTGTTAAAAATCCCATTAAATTCATAAAATTTAACGACAACATCATTGAAGAAATGCAAAAAATCGAATTCACTGCTGATCTTCCAATAAAATTCATTTCTCCCAATAAAAGTCCTCGGCCCGAACAAATTACATCAAAATCTTAAAAGAAATGCCAATGAAAGCAAGCACATATGTATGCGCTGTATTTAATGCAGCATTAAGAATAGGTTACTTTCCCACAACCTGGAAACATGCAGAGATAATACCAATCCACAAACCAGGAAAAGATTTCAGTTCTCCAAAAAGTTACAGACCAATAACACTTCTTCCCTCGATCAGTAAAATATTGAAAACAATTCTTAAGAAAAGACTCAACAAATTCTTAACCGAAACGCATGCTATCCCGTCCGAGCAATTTGGATTCCCAGAACGGCATTCGACCACTCACCAAGTTCTCAGACTAACTGAATTCATTGCCAAATCTTTCGAGTCTAAGCAATACACCCTAACTGTTTTCTTAGATATATCACAAGTCTTCGATAGGATCTGGCATGAGGGCTTACTCTATAAAATGAGAATGTTAGGAGTACCCATGTACTTACAGAATATAGTTAAGTTTATTTTAACAAATAGAACTTTCACAGTATGGGTAAACCGCTCTTATTCTTAGCCACAAAATATCCTTGCCAGAGAACCTCAAGGCTCCGCTCTCTCCCCTCTCCTTTTTTCCATTTATACGTCTGATTTTCCCAAATTAGTAAACTCGGAAATAGGCCTTTTTGCCGATGATACAGCATTATTTTTATCAACTAACAATACATTCACAGGTAAAACCAGCCTCGAGGATGACCTACATACCTTCGTAGAATGGACAAATAAATGGAGATTAACTCTAAACCCCACGAAATCGCAAGCAAAAATATTTTCACTGCGCAAAATTCCTAGTTAATGCCTTTAAAAATTGATAACGAGGAAATAGCCTGGGTCGATTCAAACACTCATATAAAATACTTAGGAATACATTTAGACACAAAATTAACCTGGAAGGCACATATAAATGCTATTGCGTTAACGGTTAAGAAAAAATTGTCTAAATTATACCCATTATTAAATCGAAACTCATCTCTGATAACGGCATTATCCATATTCAAAGTCATCATACGACCTTCCATGATTTATGCCTGATCAATATGGGGAGGACAGCAGAAACTTCTTTCAAGAAACTACAAGTCATCCAAAGCAAAACCTTAAGATGTGCACTGAAGGCCCCTTGGTTTGTATCCAATAAGTTAATTCATAGAGAACTAAACATTAAACCGTTGTGAGAACATATTAGTTATTTTGCATTAACATTCTATTCCAGTCTTCCAAGCACCCGTCCGTCCCATATATTTAATTTAGGAAAGTCCTTAAGAATAAATAGTAGGATCAAATCCCGATATCCAAAAGACACTTTCAAACCACCCTAACTTACAAAAATTACATTACTCTCAATAGTTAAGCCTACGCAAAATTAAGATTATAGTTTAAATTAATTATAAAGATTAACTGGAGGTGTCTCATTAGATTTCCTCAAACAAATGTTCTTACTGTCTCGTGTATACTTGTAAATTGTAATTTTAAATTTTAGTTTAAATATATTTTTGTTGTGTAAACATATACATTATGTATTTAAAAAACCTTGTAAAGCAGATCACTGCTGATCCTGGTTAATAAATAAATAAAATATAAAAAAAGTTTGGATGAACGTTACAGTTCATAAACTATGATGTTTAATGAGCCTTCAGCTCGTATGAGATGCTTGAACAGACAAGTTCAATTTTTGTTTCTCTGAGAATAACTAATTGTGTAAAGCCAGTGTTAATTTAAGATTTGTTATGTGTGGTAGTGAATTTTGCATGTTTTATTATTATTTCGGAGGAAATGATAAAGGGGAATATTTGTTGCAATGATAATCATGTACTTGTTTTGTTGAAATTATGTCAACATTTTATGAATAATCTGTTTCCTTCCAGAAGGATTTATGTGTGCTTCACGCCAATAAAAAGACCGAACCTATTTTCCTATTTCAATTAAAGCTCAATTAGGCATCAGTCATCGCGCCGCCGAGTGGGCCAGGAAAGTGAGTGTTATTTTCTGACCGGAATTTGTTCTACGACGTAGGTTGGTAAAAGTAGGATGAGCATTCGATTTTTTTTTAATTTTGGTATCCCTGAGCTAGCCATTTAATATCCAAATTTAATGATGCTAAAATTTAGTTTTACAATGTGCGGCCATTTTGGATTATTCAATTAAATTATATTACAGTTGGCGCTCCAACGTGAAACCTCTCTTTTTATTTTTTCCTTATCACATTTTAATTATATTACACTATGGAGGAATTAATTTCCAACCCGTACATATTTTTGAAGTTCTCATTAAAAATTTCCTCGGGGCATTATAACTTGATAAAAAGAAAGGAAATCATTAGTTTGTAAAGAAAATGCACGATAATGAAGAAATGTCCGCAAATTGCATGTTTTTAAAGAGATCGTAGTCACCGTTGTTAGTTGTGTCTATTTTACGATTATCCTTCGAATAACATCTTTTTTCACAAATTTTTAGAATGAAAGTGGTACAAAGCTGTGATTTTTACGGTTTCTACACGACGTTGTTCCTGTAAAGTGTGTTTCATCCCGCCGCCAAAGCATCGTTACAGCTACTGGGAAAGGATTACAATGGTAATCCTCGGAGAATGCTGTTAGGTCGAGCGCAAATGTGACAGCGTGCAAAAATGCGCTAGTGTGACAGATTCCAGCTCTCGCTGGTTCTGGCGAGTAAGTATTGTAATTCATTCTGATTTTTTAAGGTATTAGCACTAAAAGAAAAAAGTGGGAAAGGAGATACAAACTGGTATTCAGTCCGTTATATATGTTTCACAAACACGTTGTTCTCTGTAAAAGGATTCATGTGGTCCCATATTAATGACTTTCCCGCTGTTGTAAATAGAATGTACCCTGCAGACAGGTATTCTTTGCACTTAAATGTAATCGGTAGTGTACAAGGGATTAATTCATAATCATAATTTAAAGAAAATATTTAGGTCTTCATCTCTGGCTAATCACTTCTCTCTGTCGAAATACAGAATAACATGCATGTATTATGTGACATGGCAATTATTATTTTGTCGAGAATTTCAGAATATGTAAGGTTTTTTTGGTAACAAGATTTTGAAAAAAGAAAAGAGAAACATGCTTTAACAATTATAATTACATACTACTTATTGACATTGCACATCTGATTTCTTTTCGCACTGCGATTTCGAACAACTATAGTGGATTAGAAAAAAATGTTAAAAAATCATTAACTTTCGAAATGAATGTGGTTTGCTTAGATTCTCAAAATCAGAATAAGCATAAAAACGTTTCATACTGATAAATCATGGAGCGTATTAGAGTTTCTATAAGTTCACGGTAAAAATTGAATATGTGTTATCGAAGAAGTCAGGAAATTTGTAAAAGAAAAGCCCTGAAATCTCGAGAAAAAAGTGTTTCAGGTCATTTCACGTTGTGTCTCAGAGAATCTATTTTCAATGTTTGGTGGTTTTCATGTCACATCGTAAATGTAAGCATAAGTGGCCAAATTCATTCCTTTGAGAACTCATAAACGAACTCAATAAGCCATTGTTTAATTCTAAACGAGTTGGTCCACAAGATAATGGCAAATTCTGGACATATGAATCTGTTTGTTCCGCTGTGACAGCAGTTCTTTCCGAACCGCTAGTTTAAAACCATTTCCTTTACATTTCTTCCTTGTCATTTGAATAACAAGAAAGTCGAGAGAAGGTGAAATCCATTTTTTAACGTCTGCTCCACCTAAACTGTTGATTATTTATTATTAGATCAGAAAGATATAACTCTCGCATTTTCTACTGTAGCGTTCATGGCGATTAAATTAATTGGCTACCAGAAAATATAGATGTATTCGTTCACACCATTAAGGATAGTTAGTGAGAAGAGAACTGGAAATAAAAGAGATTCAGTTCAAGATTCGGAAAGAAATATATTGATTCCAAATAATATTTCTTTTTCACGTTTCTATCTACTATCCTATTCATAACAAGGACAAAGCAAGGTTATTTCAGATGTCTCTTCATTTTCTGTTATCCTCTTCGCTCTTCTTTTCTGCCACTTAACTGTTCTTCTAAATAACGTGTTTCTAGATGTGAAACATTTTCCGATCTAAAACATCACAGGGAGTGCCATTTCATCACCCCATTCGTTGTTCCCGCCAAAATGCTCATCCCTGGGACGTCTTATGAAATGGACGTGGAATTCATTGGCGACGAGAGACCAGACCGAGTCCCTGAACAGAAAGTCGTGATGCCAAAGCGAGAATACGAGGGAAATGAAGAAAGGGAGGGAGAGTTGGAGAAGTCCAGAGAGAGAGGGAGAGATGCAAGGAGGGAAAATTGAGTGCGCATGGGCGCGTGCGTTGAGTGGAACAGTTACGCTGCGGATAATGTCCAGAATGCTAAGGGCGTCGGCGTCGCGTGGCGGCTGGGCTCTCGCACGACTCCCCCTCCTCTATTTTCTTCTACTTCTTCTCCCTCTTCTCCTCCACCTTACTCGCGAGGTTGCTGAAACGAGACTGGAAAGAGTTCCTTCATAATGGGGAATTCATTTGCGCTCTTACATTTGCTCCGTAATAATAATATTTACATAAATTCGCATTATTAACGCGTTCACTTTTTAGGGTTTTGACCTCAAGCCCTTGTCACATAAAAACCATTTTTAATTACTCTGGAGCATGTAAATCTGACGAGAAAGATAGAACGTGTTGTAAAATTATTGGTGAATTTTTTGAGAAACTGCTGTTATAATGTTCTCTTAATGTCTTGACAAATTCGGTTTTGGGTGACTCCTGTGAAAGGATTTCCCATTCTTCTACGGAGTAAACGGGAGATAGTATCTTATTCAAAGGGCCTTGAACTGTGCGATATACTTCCTTTCCCTCTCTACTTTCCCCCATGACCTACTGAGCACATATGGAGGTCAATAGAATATGAGTAAAGCACAATTAGGATATCCTACATCGGAGCTGCTGGATTCTGGCCGCATTCTCCACCAAATTATCGGACCAATTCTACCTTCCGGTCCAAAGCCGTAGAAAAATAATCTTATTCTTCGTATATCCTTCCGCGATTGCTGCTACCTCCACCATCGCCTTCATCTTCACACTTACAACATATTTTCTTAAAACTAAATCGCCGGGTCTAACAAACCTAACATCGCCGACTGTGACCGAACAGTTGTTTATAATTGTTCATGGCTCGCTGCCGGGAGCCACATTACAATTAACATACCCTAACATACTAACATAAACGGTGGCGGAGAGAAGGAAATAGTGCGGAACAATATTTCTTTATAACTACCGTAAATATGAAGAGCGAAGAATACGGCTTATATTTTCGGAACTGAAATAATATTTGTAGTGTTATGACATTAATTATTTTTTCGAACCCTTGTTGGACCAACTCCTTAACTTTGGCCAAATTATCATATGCACATGTAACGGATTAATGGTTAGGTACATCCCCGTACATTGTGTGTTTATTATATTTTCACTAATGTGCATCGGGTTATGTTATCTTTTAGACTGTCAATAGTAGTATGAAATACCATAGTTATCATAGTGTGATTTAATGCTGTGTGAAGCTCGCTTCATTTTACTGTTTCCTTTTACAAATTGTAGCAAAAGTGTTTTAGGGAATCCTAATTTCCTAAGAGATTCGGATAATTTACGTGTCATACCTTACTCATATGACATTACAATAGAAAAAAGTTTGAATGTATTCTGATAGTTCATTGACATTTATTCAAAGAATTAATATAACGTGATCCAAAACAATTCAAGTGAAGAGGTTCATTTTTCACGAAGTCGTTTTAGGATTTGAAGTAAAAGTTGACTTGAATTTCACATGCCAATATCAGCGATATTTTTGCATTGTTGCGCTGGAATGAAGCTCTTTGTTATTTAATCCTACCCTTGACAGTAGAATCGGATCGTCGAGAAATGTATAGTTACTCCTACTTTCACACGAAAGTTGCATGAAGTAAGGAAGTCTTTATTGAAAAGCTATTAGTCAGACTTACGTAGCTTGTCTTCTCCAAATTATTCAGATTTTGGTTGTACGTGAGCTTGGTCTCGACTCACTAACTGATATACTTAACCGACTCACTAATTGAATCTTAATTCCCAACTAAGCAAATTGTGTTACGCATTCCAAAACTTAGTTAACGCAGTTAGTCCACGTATTTCCCGTTGCGTTTATTTTGCAAACGTTTACGTTACGGCATTACCTTCTGGGGTAATTCCGGTCAGAGTATTCAAACTTTCAGAATTCAAAAGAGGATAGTTCGGATAATTTGTAGATCTCACCCGCGAAACTCTTGTAAACCTTTATTCAAGGAATTAAATATCTTAACACTTCCCTGCATTTATATTTATGAAACAGTCGTGTTTGTTAAGACCGAATTACTGAAGTGCCACCCTTTCTTTATACGAAACAGTCTCGTTCACGAACACTATACACGCAATAGTAGTAATATTCATCGCCCTAGAGTGTCAACCACTCATTGCCAAAAAGGACCGCATCATTCGGGAATCATTCTATATAATTCCCTGCCCAAGAATATAAAAGACATTATGAAATTGAATATCTT
>NNCF01127200.1:22148-91535 GCA_002313205.1 Laupala kohalensis
GCCTTAGGGCCCTTGATCGGAATTGATGGGATGGTCCCTTGCTTGCTTCCGGAGAGTAAATTAGTTAATTGTCCTCCACGTGGTCATACGCAGTTTGTACTGTTTTTTGACAATAAATTTATTATTAAATTTATTATTATACTAAATTACTAAATAAATAAATTCACATGAATTCAATTGTTAATATAATATACATTCCTCAACATTACTGAACATAAGATTACAGGAGTCAATAGTCTACGAGAAAAACGTATGACAACAATGATACATAAACCTTTCAAAGAACTCAGCTGGAATGAAAACAAACATGGCGGGGCGCGTACTGGCCGCGGGTACTGCGTATGCGTATGAGTCTACGACTTGTATGTGCGACGTGACCAAGAATATACTGAATTAAGCTCATACAAAATGTATCAGGATTTGTATGAGGACCTGTGGCGCGACATGTCAAAGACTAACTATATGACCCTAGCCATAGCCTCCTACAATTACCAGGTTGGCAACCGGTCTCGTAGGACGGTCGGCCAAATGAGAAATATCTTAGCTAAAACGTTAATTTATTAAAATTAGTCATACGATTACTTTTAGTAAAAAATAATTAATATTTACCTGGAGGAGGACGGGGATACAATAAAAAACAAGTTCGAATGCATCAAAACTATGTATGTTAATATTACCAATTACAGTATTTTAACAGTTGTGTAGGAAATATATTGTCTTAATTAAATACAATAGCATTAAAAAAATGTATTCTTTTCAATAATCAAAAGTTACATTTTATATAATTACCTAATATTTATAAAGAATTGGAAAATCTACCATAATGTTAAATTGGTCCCAAAAATGTAGGTTATGTTTAAATAATAGTTACAATTCATGTAGTTAGTTGTCAGTATCATAGAAGCTAAAGAAACACCGAGTAACACCACGGAACATAAATAGTTACGTCAAGTTAAGATTCATTTGATACACGGAAATGAATATGATCTCAATAACGCACTTCGTTACAATTCGTAATCAACCCACTAGCTGAAGTAAAGACAACTACATTTAACCACGTTGGCCAATGGTACCCTGTTGCCACATAACCCATGATCCAGCCTCGTAATTGTAGGAAGCCATGCCCTAGCTCATACAAATTGACATATATCTCCTACAAATCGCTCATATATGTATACAAGTATAAATGTGCGTAAAGGATAATTTTCTTCGCGTAATTTGATCATTTGGAGTCCTAGCAATGACCCAACAATCAGCAGACGTAAGAGTGTGAAACATATTTTACGGGATTTTCTCCATATGCTATTCATTTTGATTTTACACAGACTAAACTTGGATTGAAATGGAAAGTACTTCTCCAATTTTTATTTATTCACATACTTAGCAAGTATGGGATACGGGATATTTTCGTAAGAAAACCAATAAACTAGACACACCTGATGCGCTGTTCTTGGTACAATGCTTATTTTGATGTTGAGTGCTAACTTATGTCAGTTTTTAATCTTAATGAAGATACTTTCAAACAAGGATCTTGACCAGTATATTTATCAAACGTTGGTGAGACTTGGTCACAAAAAATATAAAACAATCTTAAAATGCCAACGTTTCGGTAATTTATTTTACCTTCATCAGGGCTGTATGTATCAATACGTGGGGAGGTTGATGGTTATTGATGTATATAAGCCCCGATGAGGGCAAAATAAATTGCGAAAACTTCGGCGTTGTAAGATTGTTTTATATTTGCTGACCAAATTTCATTAACATAATATCCATTGTCGGCAATAAAAGTAAATTAAGAATTCCTGGGACCAAAGTTATGTTGATTAAATTTATCAGAGAGCAAAGTAATTGTACAACGATTATACTTATATCAAAGAGTATTTAATGGTTATTCAAAAACTTTAAAAATTATGATCACACGCCGAGGATACATAATCAACTTTTCCAATGCATGAAGCAATATATCCAACGAACGGGAGCATATGTTGTTCATGAATATTTTCGTCTTCGGTCTCCATTCTTCCGACGGATAAGAGCCATTAAACTTCCTGTATTTGGCCGCTTCGCTCACGGCAACGGCGAAAGAGACGAAGGAGAGAAACGTTGTGTTGTCACAATCCACAGATAAGGAAAACGACTCTCTTCGCTGGCGGCTCCGCGAGATCGAGGAGGAAGAAGACACAAAGACAGCGGGATCCGAGGGGAAATGGAGTGTAAGACTTGGGTGTGCTTCAGGAACAGAAAACGTCTGTTGCAGGGGAAACGCGAGAGATAGTCGATAGTTATCCCTCTTCATCGACTACAATTCCCTGAATGAAAAGAACTAAATAGTATATCTATGGATAGCTTACAATAAATTTCGAATCGAAATTGAATGGATTGATGAAAACAATCGACAATTTTCATAGTAGCTTTTTATGAACTCATCAATATTTCACAATAACTTTATAACTGTATGTGGGATCGTTATTAAGTAGTACACTTTTGGCAATTAAATATTATTGAATGAGTCATTGCAAGAAAATGAGACATTTTGACAAAGGAGAATAAACTATTGCAGTTCGATTTTTACCAACCTCTCTTTTGCCTAACCCTACTTTACATTCTCCAAAACAGCATTCATTTTGTTGCTCGAAAAATTAGTGGCTTTGGTTGCTAGGGACGGGGTGGGAAGGGAATGACATGTAAAAAGTATAGGAAAAAAACGATATTAGATTGGAAACCTTAGTTTTCGGTACCGTTGACGAGGACGCTCCCAATCAGTCCACATAGGAGATAATGTGTCTTGAGCACCCATGGGTTAGGGAGTGCGAATGCGGTGGAAGGTAAAAATAATAAAGAACGCCAGAAATAGGTGTTGAATAAATAAGTTTTGGGACCGTTGGAAAGGAGAGTGACACTCTCAATGCAACTTTAGTCCACAATCACCCGACATGAGGAATAAACACCCTTTGGGTAAGAAGGGGGTGAGAAGGGGATGAAATGTAAAAATAATCGAAAGTGACAAACATTAGTGTTGATATCATAGTTTTCGAGGCCTCAATCTAGAAGTGATATCCCTGATGGCACCTACGTTTATGGTAAGCCCCTATACACCCTTAGCACTACTTGGAAATGCTGTATAAAAATTGTCGAAAATGACATCAATGACGAGTTTTCGGCATCGTTGAGCTGAAGTAGTGAAATCCTGATACACGCGTGAGTTTAAATTCAGCCCCCGTGGAAAATGGGGTAACTATAGCATCGCTTGCTTAAGCGGCGGGGATGGGACGAGGAGTACAAATAATGGAAAACGACCAAAATTGAAGTTGAATACCTCATGTTTGGGGTCGCTGAGGTGGCAAGCGTCGGAATAAATTTCGGAAAAAACCTCAAGCTTTTTGTTGCAATTTTGGTCAAATTCATCAAGTGTAGTGGATATTCTATGGAATCAGCGGTCTTCAACGCAAATGAGTGACTGTTCTCAAATTGGAATTCCATGGATTATTTTCTCAAGTTTCATAGGTTAATTCAAACTTTACGCCTTTGAGCAAAAAGGGGAAGGTAAAATATTATGCTCATAAACAAACCTTTTCCCATCATTAAATGCATAGAAACTTTCATTCTCTGTTTACTTTCTAGAACGGCTGTACAAGTCATACATTCTACTGTATTATGTCACGAAAGTTTCCTTTCGATTCCCTTGACAATCGATGTTTGCAGTTCGATACGTAATAGACTCGTGACGTCATTTGAGTTGCGCGCGAGCTCTCATGTTGCGTATCGTCCAAAATTAGTAGACAAATTTAACGAACGCTTTTGAATGACGTCTATAAATCTGGAAGAAAAAGAGTGACATATTCCAAAAACTTATTAAAAGAAAAGAGCCGTATTTATTTTACTATTTTTTTAGTAGTTTTTTCGGCATTACTTTAGCTTAGTTATTGTTTGGAAACCCATTGTTGATAAGCTTGAAATATTTTAATAATACGTAATATGTTAAAAACTATCACTTTCTGTGCTATCTCCCAAAATGTGTACTAATGAATGTTTTAGAAATACTAAATTTGACATTACGTAACGCAGAATCAAATGAGAAAGAGTTGACTTTCCGCAAATACTTGCTACTGATAAGTATGAATATACTATACTCTTTACAGACAAGTACTTGACACTGACAAGTTAGCGAAATCTTTGTGAAACGATTGTAAGTACTTGTTATTACAAGTATTGTTCGTAATATGTTGTTACGAACAACACTTGTACTTTTGTGAAACGGACCCCAGATGACCTAAAAAGTATTGCAACCAAAGATTTAAAATGTTCAAAAAGAAATTTTGTGAATGAATAGAGGATAAAAATGTCTGCGCTGATGAACAGTACATGAAAATTATAATTTCTATAGTGTAATTATATTGTTTTCTTCTTTTGTAGTTTACTCTATTATTATGTATATTGCTTAAAGATAAATTTAATTTTCTGAACTTGTGAGTGGACAATTTTTTTTTATTTACAAAAGACAAGTTCTCTTCTGTAGTATAGGATACATTGCTATGTAATGGTAAATGTATTTTTCTAGAAAATAGTAAATCAATAATTTCTTAAATGGAATGTATTTGGATCTAGAATCCCTCTTGTTAAAGAAGTATAGGGGAAGACTTGACCATCAACATTTGCAGTCCTCTATTTAAAAATATTTTGGCTCAAGTGAGTTGGACAATATTACTGAACATTAGTAAATAATTGTTATATGATGAGGCTTTTAAAAGTTGAAATTATACTTATGATGATATCATAAGAATTCATTTTTATCTTCTGCATTTGAAAATGCAGCAAGTATTCTGGATCGTTGACCAGTACAAGAAGATAGAGAATTTGACTAATTAATTAAGGATAGTTAATAATAAATATTAATTTAGATTAAGGATGCTGATAGGAGAAGCTTTAGTAAGTAGAATATACTGTACAAATAATTTAATAAATAATCAGGAAACTAATTTGTGTAATAATTTTTTTAATTTCCATGGAAAATTTGAAATAGTAACAATATAAAATGTTTTGATTAGACAATGGACTACAGTACTCATGTTCAGAATGTGAATTCCGTGTTTTAATGGTTTGTCATGGAATAGTGACATGTTTTGTAAAATTTTTATGTCTAAAATATCCGAAGAATTCATTTAACTATTTTATAATTGTGATGCAGTCACTCTCTTAATAGTCCACGATTTCTTATTTCCTAACTCATCGAGAAGCAGTTCACATTATTCCTGTGTTAGTTCACGAAATAATGTCGAACCATTTCACTAGCACATATGATCGACTAGCACACTCAGCACACTTGTATTGTACAGGCAAGCTGTCTAGTAGGTTTCTTGCCCCGTGTAAACAGATTTCGTAGGCAGGTACCTCGCAGCTTGCCGAGCAGATTATCTGCCTGGCAGCTTACCCCGTGTAAACGGGCCTTAACGTAATGTGTTCAGTTGTGTGATTTTGAAGGTATTAAATTAGCAAATTAATATAACCCTAAATGCGAGTCGTCTTGGCGTTCAACAGTAAGCAGCATGGCGTCAGCGTTCAACTTCGAGAACGAAACCTGCCTCTGAATCCTCAACTGCTCAGCTCATTTATTCGATAATTTTATCATAATTTAATATTAAATTATTCTAAGTTTGTCTAAAAATCGTTTGCACATTCTGATATGGTCGATTTGTTTGATGGATGGTCGATTAACCATTTGATATGGTCGATTATCCATAGAATTAATGAATTGTAAAAAGAAAATTCGTACTACAATAATTTTAGTTCCAGACCAAAATTGTGTATTCTTGAATGTTTCGTGGGTTTACGACATATTTTTACGATTATCTTCTCCCACGTAATTCCGAATACAAAGTTCCGTCCCTATGACGAGATATGTTTCACCCTTTTGCGTTGTGTGAAATGAGGGTACAAACAAACCACAAGGGTGTAGCTTTTATGACCTAGAGACTGGTATTTTTGGGATCTTATGACGGGTGGGAATCAACAATTTGAGGCTGGCTGCAGGTGGAAATGACAAGCAAAAAATAGATAAAAAATGTCGATGGGGCGGACGCCCTCTCTCGGGTTGTGTACCTTGACGTCCTTGATGAAAGAATGCCCTTTGTGGGCTTACCTGCTTTGGGGAACCATTTAACACGTGTTAGAAAGCAGTATGTTTCGAAATTCTTTGTGAGACGGTTCAGTGGAGATAGAAACGCTTTTTCTTTGGTTGCAATTATCATACGCTCATGTTCTATTACTTCCCATATAAAGAAAAGGAATGACGTGGAGAAATATTTCCGTTGTTGATTTTTTTCAAATCTCTCATTTTTAGCTATTATTGAAACTAGTAAATGCCGATGGAAAAATCGATGATTTATATATTGATATCTATTGCGTCGAAGATAATATATGTCTGATCGATCGAAGACTAATGCATCGATGATTATTGTATCAGCAGAATACTTTTTATATGTTGTCCATAGTTTATCGATTTCATCATACTATCAGTTGGATTCTTTGTAATTAATATTCGGCATACGTTTAGCGCAGAAGAGAATGTCTGTAACGTTTCATAGGATACTAGCTGTGATTCATGATGTTGAATTTACAATCATATTTAGGGTTTCAATCGGTACATTTTACAACTTTTGCTTAAAAGTTGTGGAATGTTGACCATGCCAAGTGAATCAATTTTGCGTAATTGCCTCTGTCCACATTATTAATCGAAGAAAGAATTTTCATGATCTATTATTCTGATTTACTAGCTACTTGATCCAGACTGCAATATACTCGTACACTTCTGTGAAGTAAGACTCATCAGCGCTGACCGACTGACGGCCCGCGAAACATTTTTTAGTGGTCCGCAAGTCATAAGACATTTTATACCAAGTATTTCATCACACGTTGGGGGGCACAACTTTGTGTTATAAATATATGCTGTCGGAATTAATATTTGATGTGGCACGTCCGATGAGGGGAAATAGAAAATTTTGCTCACAATTACCCCGTCATACATTACAGTATGTAAACATTTTATTACCATAGAAATTAGTAAAAATACTTTTTAAAAATAAAGAAATATACTATTAAATTTTTCCAACTTGAAATAAAATAAAAATTTTATGAGAATCAAAATAAAGTGTTACCAATACATAAATATGACTTTAGTTTGATTCGTCGGACAACACTTTCTCAAACCCCTTCCCGTGCCGGTCCGATCGATCGAAAGTAGGTAGAAAATGGTATGTGGGCTAAGATAAGTTGGACATCGCTATACTACATAATGTGTGCCGTAAATTATAAAAATTAGAATATTTAGTCTACTATCTGAAAAGATACTAAAAGTGAATCATCAAAAACGGAATTGAAATAGAGAAATAAATTAAGTATTTAAGATGTATGCAATATCTGAAATAACTGAAAAAAATATTTTTAAAGAGAGAGAGAGAGATACATTAATGTAAACAAATAAACGCCAGTTGTATGTTCTACCTATTTTCAATATGAAATTTGGTATGAAAGTCTCTGAATCTTTCCTTCATGAAACTCGGAAACCGAAGAAGTAGATATGTTATTTTACTACTATTATTTATGTCCCTTTTCAAGAATACTTGAATAGTTAAATATCATACGACCTTAATTGAACAGTTCAGAATATTAATTGTGATATTTTCTTTCACACAACATTTCCACCACGTGTCACTAATTTGTGTTTAAGAATTTTAAACCAGCGTACCTGTTTATTATTGTTCTAACATATTAACCACTGACAGGTTTTCTATGAAAACTATCAAGAACCAGCAGACATTTGTGCTCCATTTGTACTCCGTTTGTGATGAAACTCAATGTAAGTTTGATCCACAGATGTAAAGCGAGAGTAATTATTGATGGACGAGAATTAAGAAATATATTAGTTTATTTCTTTTGATATTATGTTTTGGAATGTCAACAGAATACAACCTGTTGCCATTAGTCGCTAGAGTCAACAACTTTCTCAAATTGCTCACGTCTAGTATGTAAGCAGACAAAAAGGGAAAGGATGGTGTAGTGATTTATTAATACTACTTGGGCATTCACCATGCGAATGGGAAAGTGTGGACACCTGCATTGGCTATTAAATGATTTTTGCTGAACTCTATTTAACATGCTTAGAGGCATGGTTTGTTTGTGATCACCATTGAAAGGGAACACATTTCTTCCTCTCACTACACTCCCTACAACCTACATTCTCCATTCCCTTCAACCCCATAACATGATAGGAAGGCAATTGTAATGTACGGAAACTTGCTGTGAAACGAAAAGAGAAATTATGAAATAAGATAGACTCATGCAAGTTCAAAGTTTAATTAAGAAAAGGGAGGAACTTCTACCTTGATAACTTATATATTTCGTTTCCTAATGATTTATTGTTCCTAGTAATATAGTTCTCAGTGAGCTATTTCTCCAAGAAAAATGTAATCATTTTTGAGACATCACGCTATAAGTCGAGACGAGTATGGTTAAGATTCATTAACAGTTATGAAACATTACAAAATATTTATCAACTCTGTTAAGGAGCCGTAGTAATGACTCGATGAGCTGGGAAAAGAAAAATTGCCATCGCAACTTGCTACCTCAACCCAAAATCGGTAAAATCAAGTTTTTCCTCTCAAAATTAAACTTCTCTCTCTATTAGAATTTAACGACCAGTTTTCAAGAATTCTTACAGGATCACTTGTGACAGGAGTTTCCGACACTTATTGGGATTGGATTCTTTCCCTATCTACGAATAACCATCTTTACTTTATGAGATTGCTGCAGAATGTCACACCGTAAAGGTAGGATGGGTTGTAAAAAAGAATTTTAGTATTTCTCTTTCATCATCTCTGAAGATGAATAGGAAGTTTTCACAGCTACATAAATTTAAAGAGTAACCTGGTAAAAATGTCAAAACTCTTTCTTGTCCTGGGTTCGATCCACAGTACCGTCTCCCATTTTCATTTAAAATAACATAATAATCCATTGAGTGAAAATTAAAAAAACTAATTAACATAAAATATTTAGAGTGCTTCCTCTGAAATGTCCTCTGGTCGTATAATTTCAAAAAATTTGTGTAATTTATAATTTTATTACCGTGAAGAGGGAGATATACACGCTTATTAGCTTATATAAAAACTAAATAGCTACTAATTGCCCTAAAGAAATTGAATGTACTGAAATTCAAATATTTCCCTTCTTTGATGTTTTCCTTTGATATGAATGAGTACTTCTTGCATATACTTCATCAAGAAAGGGTAGCATTCGAAGAAAAAATATGGATAACGTATGAAGGCGTGTTTGGGAGTAATTACGGTGAAGAAGTGGGGGAAAAATAATCCATTCACTTCACAATTTATTTTTCATTACGCCCATGAAACATCACCAATACCATCTATATCATTTTGATGAATTTTCCCTCAATCTGATAATGACCCATATGTTTGAAGGATGTAATTATTGAAGGCCGCACGTGGAAGATCCTAAGGTAATGGAACAACTGTCAAATCTATTTTCGTTCACGTCAGGTGAAAAAAATGTGAAATAAGTCAAAGTATTTCACCGAAAAAGGGCTGGATGGAACCGGAATGTTCATCCGAGTGCCAATATGTNGCGAGAGCGAGCAAATAACATCGTAAAAACAGACCCTTGGAAGGAGGACGCCTATGCATTAAAACGCGCGGCACAATAGATAATAGACTCAAAGAAACAATGAATCGGGATGCAAAATAACCCGGGATGGGAAGGCACTTAAGTGAACAAAGGAGGAAGGGCACTGTAGAAATTTAGGAAGCAGATGTCGAAATTCAAAAAGTGGGTTCTTGGGTACTCCAAGAATAACCACAACGGCAACAAACGAAACCCGCAAAACAGGTCAAGTCGGAGAGAAGGAGGATTGCGCTAGGACACGTAAAGCGTGATCACAACACAAGTGAATGAGCCGCCAAAGACCTATGACTGACAAGGCGGGCAAAGCGAAAGGGATAGTGGTTCGTGCGACAGTGAAAAGTTCAAGAAGTCAATAGAATTAGGTGGGGTGTCAGGGTTTGAGAAGAAGCGGAAACATTGCACACGAGGAGACAATGAGATGACACGACGCCACGTTCTGATAATGAGATCCTTCGGGAGGCTTGAGACACATGGTCGAGCCGAGGTGGCGACGAAAAACTGCGTCGTTAAGTTTAAAAGGAGGTTGTATGATTCGTCGAGAACGAAGTGACGTATTATTAAAATAACCAATCCGAGTAGTTCCGCATGGAGTCGATATAATGTAATAATTGGTTCGGAGTAACACGTGACGCGGGGGAGGGCGTGACTTGCTCCGCAAACGTTTGACAGATAGTGGGGGTGATATGATAAAAAGAAAAGATTTTCTAAATTTAAAAATATTCGAGATTTTGACACAGGGATTCTAGATTCGATTTGTGAACACGGAGAGATTCTAGATTTTTGAGATTCGAGTTTAACTGAGATGTTGATATTCATCAACTTAGATTTGAAATTTTGACTTAGAAATTTTGCGATCAGACACTTCATGTTTGCTAGTGTTCTGTCACTTCGGACTTTTTCGAGAATTAGGTAGATCGAGCGTGACAACTGGGAGTTAGCCTAATCAATCGTAACGACTTAGTTACCGAGTGGCTTTTGCATTAGTAATCCTTTAATTATGTGTTCGGCTCGGACTTCGTTTCGACGTAAACCAACGATCGGGCTAAGTGCCTTAATTAGGCCGTTACACGGTTCGTGCTGACTGGAGGCGAGTGGAGCGGGGCGCCAAGGGGCAACGCGCATGGTGGTGACTTCCGGCAACAAGGCAGCAGCTGTTGGTGGCGGCGCNGTAATCCTTTAATTATGTGTTCGGCTCGGACTTCGTTTCGACGTAAACCAACGATCGGGCTAAGTGCCTTAATTAGGCCGTTACACGGTTCGTGCTGACTGGAGGCGAGTGGAACGGGGCGCCAAGGGGCAACGCGCATGGTGGTGACTTCCGGCAACAAGGCAGCAGCTGTTGGTGGTGGCGCGGTAGTTACGAGACGACTCTCGGGTCATTGATCCCCAAAGGGCTATGAACGAACTCGCCGTTTTGAAGACTTACAGGCCAACTATATCATCCTGTATTAGGTAAAATATTCTGACAGCAGTCAGAGTAGCAGCCAAGTGGCGACGATAGTGAATAAAAAGAAGCGAGTGCTTCGGGTTTAAAGTACCCAAAACTATGAGTAGATTCAATGACATTCCGAAGAAACAATTCAGTTTATAATTAAAATCGTAAAGTCTGTTATTAATATGAAAGTAATCTGGTTGGAACTAATAGTGCACCAACACTCATGTAAACCAGGGAACAAACGTGAACGTGTGATTTTGGGGGAAAGTATCTGGAGCATAAGCATGTGTAGATAGAAGTATTTTCAATGTAAATAGAAATTAATTAAACTTAATTTATCTCTGCTGTGTGCAATTATCATTTCCAGCGTGTATTTTACTGCAATAAATGGGTCGAACCAGTCCCATCCGAATTTCCATTGTATTAGCTAGCTGGTGCAGATGCTGATCGCTGAGTGGGCTAGGTTTGATGGGCTACCAATGCCATCAAGCAACCTGTATTAATCAAATTATGTTACTATGTATATATACTGTCATGAAATATTAATTGCATCATTACTTTAATTTAAAAAGTATTGAGTAAAATATAATAAGATACATTTAAAATGAACCATTGCGTCCCCGAGGGGGCTGGGTTCTTGGAGAGGCACGCTTGACGCACAAACAAAGGCGAGGGCATGGACGCTTTGAAAAGTTGAGGGAACGACCAGTTCAAAAATACGTTTGAATGCAGTAATAAAAATGTCCATCAAGGGAGAAGGTTCTTCGCAGTAGCTCACATGGAGCAGAAAGATAAAGAAGAAAATAACACATTGTCAGAAAGGACAAAATTAACCAGGGATAGCTTTGAAAAAAAATTTAACAAAGGTGAGGACGAGGTCGCGTTGGAAATTCGAGGTAACAATTTTTGGGTTATTTTGAGGCGGAATCTGGAACCACAAGAAAACCATAAAATAAGGGAAAGTTAAGCACACTGAGGAACCCATTAGGATCAGCGCGGATTGACATGACACAGGACAGTAGCTTCTGCCGAAGAAGACAATGAACAAAACAAATGATTGACAGGGCGGAGAGATCACCAGGGGACAAGTGAACACGCGCAAACAAGAAAGACCCGGATGTATTTAGAAGGTGTTGAAATGTCAATTGATGAGGGAAAAGAAACGGCATAAATGATTAGGACAATGGGAGACCAGTCTCGCGGTCTTAGGATACAGAGATCCCAAAAAGGGCGGGGACCACGTGATCGCGTCGTGGCTACGCTGCAAATGTACGAAATTTTGTTGAAAGTGAAACCCTGTGATTCGCCGAGGATGTGCATACGATGTGCATATGTCACGAGTACGCAACCAATAAAAAATTTCTCCACGTGGAGTGAACGAAACATTATGATTGGCTTAAGAGACCATGTGACATAAAGATGCGCGTGGCTTTCTCCTCAAAATTTTGGAAATGGAGAGTGTTAATAATATTTAACCTGATGCGCGGAAGCGCTCATGACCACTCAGAGATTTTTTCACCACTGATAGATTTATTGACCACTTACAGATTTTTGAGCACTTATAGATTTTTGGCTACTTGCTTACAGATTATTAGCAGATCACTTAAACGGCATTAGATCGCTCACTTATCAGATCACGTCGTTAGTATTTTGAGAGCACGTAGCATCTCACGTTTTTCAGTCACCAGATCGTTATTTTGAGTTGATGTGTAGATCACTCTGATTACTACAACATAATAATGATCGCGATTATCATTCCAAAGTTCCATCGAACATCCTAATGAAGAGGCATTAATCAGTTATCTCATTAACAAGTAGGACGAGGAAATCGGCGTCGTATCAAACGAGCAGCAGATCATAAAATCGTAAGGTGGCTCCGGTCTTGTGTTCGACTCGCGGCCCGGAAGATGCTTAATCAGACTAAATGGCAAAGAACTATAAATTAGGCCGCTAAACAACTTCGAGGTGACGTGTCGGCTGTGAATGGTTCTCGAGGGGCGGCATATACCTGTGTGTACCAGCCAGCTGTACGACGAGGGAGCGGAAGGGGGCGAAAATATTCCGGGTCATTGTTCCCTGGAGAACCTGGTACGTCCACGAGGTTTGGTGAACGGTAGCTCATCTTTAATGGTTATGGGTAAAAGGAAAGGTAAATGGGCATGACTGGCTGCGATCTTTACTTGTCAGAGACGATCGGAGTTTCCTAGAATTCGATTACGCGAGTGATCCATTACCTAGAACGTTCGTCTGAAGATGGTAATGTCATTGACTATTAAGAAAGACAATTTTGCCTTGTTTCGCAAATAAATGATGTGTAAAGTATCTTAGGAAGAAGACCAATATGTTGGGACTTATAAAATACCAACACCACTTTGTTAAAAAATATAGTGAATTGGTTAAACGTGTGATTTTTGGGAGAGTGCTGAGGGGAATGGTGTGCACGCATAGCATAGTGATTTAATTATAAGAAATGAATGTAGTTAAAGTTAATTTTATTGAAGCTGTGAGTGTTTTAATATCTTAAATGTATGTGTTTTACGTTACTAAATGGGCAAAACCCCACCCTTCTGAAAATCAGTCCATTGGGACTTTGAGTATGTGCTTAGTGGGTCTGGTAATTTATGGTTACTATTACACCATTGGTAAATTTTAATTAGGTTGCAAGTGGTTAGCTCAATATGGGGCTCGATTTAATTAGCAGTGGTAATTCAGGTTTACTAAATGTCATCTTAAAATCGCTTTATAAATTAAATGTGTCGTATTATCCACTTCACCATTCACACTCTTAAAATTGTTACAATACATACAAACATACATAGACCCAACAACCTTATACGCCGGTTGTCCGGAAGGGAAAACGATGAGATATATCTCTGTCTCTCTCCCACATCGTTTTAGGCGGGGGAACTCGATTCCCCTCACTGACTGCTGACTACTGCTCACAAGGCGTTGTACAGTCCCTTCTCTCTCCCCCTCCAAGCGAATGTGCGAGCTAGAGCGCACTTTTCTCTGTATCTTCTGTCTCATGTTATCAAGGACAATCTGCAACAGAGACAGTTGCCTCTATTTATATTTATCTCTATGCAATGAGCCCGAACACAGGCAGCTCCGCAGTCACAGGCAGCAGCGGACATCAGTGGCGAATCTAGCCCGCAATCAGTGGGGGCTAACCGGAAAGGGATCTGGAGAGCATTTCTGTTTGAAAAGTACGGTTTTACAACACAAATTTCATCAATATAATCTTTAAATAAAATAAATCAATTCATCAAATAGATAATTAACAATATTAAATAGTGTCCAAATTTATTAATTGTTTCAAATGGCAAATACATATTAAAGGATACGGATTTCGTGACCAAATCAGAATTTTATGAAGTTACAAATCAAATAATTCATGAAAATATATATTTGATGCGGTCATAATGAACAAACAACAATATATGAAATTTATAAAAGACAATCCCAATCAAGAGTTTTGTTTAGGATATATTTTTTTAAAACAACTGTCTTGAAGAGGTTTTTTAAAAATCCGAGTACCAATAAATAAAGGATCTACCAGTGAGATTGCAAACAGCTTACAACGTATATAGAGACTAAACGTATGGAAGGAAAAACGACATCTCTTAGGTAAATAGAAATCCGCGTGCCATCTATGGATGACATGCACCATTTAGGAAATTTCGAACGTCTCAGGACCGTCTTTTCATCTGTGACGCAGGTAAAGGTCCCGTAAAGAAAGACGTTGCCTACTGCCTCCTCAAAGCGTTAATAACATTGAAGGCTAGCCGTGATTTGTGCTGTCGGTAATGCGGTTGCGTTGTATTGCCTATACAAGTACTGCAGAGTTTAGCATGCTTGGAATACGCCTAGTGTTGCGAATCGCTTCAACTAGCGCATGTAATAACAGGTATGTATGACTTGTTTTTAATAATTCTAATAACTTAGAAATTAATGCACATGTTTTTAATTTATGAAACATTTGTTATAAAATTTTACTTTGGATTGGATATTAAATTACATGAAGAAGTGATTTTAGCATGTCTTTAGGCTGTTGTGGGAGCTGATATGCAATTCTTTAATATTGTTCCTGCGTGGTCAGGCAGCTTTCATGACAGCCGTATATTCCAAAGCAGTGGGATTCACCATCGACATGTGACAATAAATAGTCAATATTGACTATCGAACAATGCATGAGCGCGTTAAGCTCAAAGTCCCGAGTTCGAATCTCGGTCCCGTCTCCCATTTTCATTCAACATAACACAATAAATCTGTTACCTGGCGGTGAGGTTCACAGCAATTAAAAAAATTTCTATGGGTAAAATATTGATTATAAGTTCATTTGAGAGTTAACATTTGTTTTATGATAAACTTCATTAACCATAAATTATTGCGATAATTCATGACTCAGCAACTACTGCCGACTGTTGAGGATGAAAGCAACAGCTTTCGAAACTAGTTCGTGTTTAAAAATGTAAGTCGATTGTGTGGCTGACGAATTATTACAATAACTTATTGTAGTAACTCCACTGTGAATTCCCGAAGTAATTTACGTCGTATTCATTACCCATGGTTTCACCTCACAAGTTCTCTGTATTATCTCACTATATTTACTACTTATCTGCTATTAATGCATTCAATATTTTAAATTTATCTTGGAAATAATAAATGGATAACTGCATGTATTTGTTAAGTATTTTTTATTTTACTTAGTGTTTGGCTGAAGATAGGATAATTGTACAGAATACATGTTCTGAAAAAACTACTTTCTACAAAATTATTTCCTTCCAATATTAAAGGGACAATGAGACGCACAAACTGGGACGGAATGTCGTGGAAAGCGCATTTGAAGTATTGAAGAGATTTGCCTGCCTCTCTAAAGGGTTATCTGTACGTTTAAAAAAAGCCACTACAGTTGTTGTCGTTGCATATGTTGAGCCCCACAATATGGCACAGTTAACAGAAAATTAGTGGGACGAAGAAGAAGATGGTGTTGATGATGGAGAAGAAAGTGTTAATGTTCCCATTTAAGTCTCCGATCCGAATTTTTTCGACCAAAAACCAAGCCGAATTTTATCCAAATGAACACTGAACCGAATTGTATACGAATCAGATTCAAATTAATTTGATTTCTGTAAAATACGTAATTGTGTGGTTTATAATCACAATTAAACGAAAAAAATGCAGTTTTAAACCGAAAATTAAATTAATTGGTTCAAATTTGAATAATCTTATATTTGGATTTCTCAAATATAAAAAAAATGAAATGAAAATAAGATGTAACAGTTTAAATAACAAATAAATTAAAACCGATATTGATTTAAATATGTAATATTAAATGGTTGTATAAAACATAAATAAAATTTAAACGAAAATGATCCACATTTCCAAACTAAAAACGTACAATTTAAAAGCGTGTAATTGTTTTTAGTATATAATTATCAATTCAGATCAGCTGATTCATTTATTTCAATGTAACTAATTGTTAATATGAAAATAAATAGCCATACCTGAATCTAAAGTGATATGATCAACATTACTGCTCACTCCATTGGACACATCCGCTAATGAAGTCTCAAACAACTTGTAGTTCTCTTACAACTTTTTAAAAATCCTTAAGAAATTTTTTAAATTTTTCAATCTTTGCTAAATTGTCTTCTATTATTATAAGCATATATGCCTAACAAGACATAAAAGTTTGCGGCATGGATTCCAGATTGTTGCAACCATCACTAACCTATGTATATCTAGACCCGATCCATCGTCCCAATAAAGTCTTTGACTGAATGGCTGAGTATTTAAAAACAAAAAAAATATTATCTTGTTCACAATTATTATTATGTTACTTTTTCAGCAATGAACTATGTTATTTTTTCATGAATATGTAATTTTCAAAGATTGAATTATTGTGTATTTTAACGTTTTATTAGTTTTGTTACTTTTATGTCACAATACGAAGAGTGAAATAGGGTAGACAAAGAAAGGTGAAATCTATTGTGGTATGCAGAAAGCGACATTGTTATGGTTTACATATAAAAAGATGACATTTCAATGAACCGATCGGTTTTCGAAATAGATTTTTAACCGGCTTCACGTCCCAAAATCACCGAAAACCGAAACTTTTTTCAACCGGCCCTTCTCGCATGTAACGTAGGAAGTATTAATGGGACTTCAAATTCTTAAAAAAATGTAGAATATACGAAAAAACGTTACGACATAATACATCTTATCTGCAAAGAATGAGAATGATTGTGTTTTTTAAGAAAGCTTGCTAATTACGTTTGCCAAATATACTTCTGATTTCTGTTTAAAAACATGCATTTCACTTCTGTTTTCGGTAGACACGAATACGATTCTGGAGGTTGATGATATGTAAGTTTGAAAGGATAATTTGCAAATAACTTTCACAGAGGGATGAATAGAAAATAAATTTCTCTATTCACTGTTGCCCTCGCACTTTCATGGATTCCTGTACTCTTATTTGCAGTAGTTTACACTGTGGGTGTAATTCTTCCATCCAATAATATATTTGCCGATTTCTTTCAGTTTGCTGTAGACTTCATCATGAAAACAAAACACGGAGGCAGGGAAGTAAAATATGCAGTTTTTTTCATTTTCAGACAAGTGGATAGAGCAATATTAGCAACATGAAGTAAATGATAGAGCAAAAGTAGATTCGTCTTTTTGGTCTTCACTAGCAACATAGGTTTACCATTCATCGCGCAGAAAGCCTTCACTTGTACTAGCAAAATTTCCACTTATTGGACATTGAGGCAAGGGGTCTGTTCCCTTTTCCAATTTCAACCTGTACTGTAGCGAGATATGTAAGGCGAAATATGTCAGTGCGAAAACTGAACATACAGAATATACATTCAGAAATGTCATGAGGGACCAGCCCGGGTCTCCAGGGAACCCGACTGAGAGAGAAAATTAGGTTTTCGTACCTACACTTCTCAACCTGGCATGAAAATTCTGTTTCCTTAATTTTTTATTTTCTGAAAGACTTGTCTACTTTGAATAGGTTTTATTTATTTACCAGTGTGATTTGAGATTGTGCTTTTATTTATGTATTTAAAAAAATACTAGATCATTATAATCTTTGAAAAAGGTGCTAGTTA
Source organism: Laupala kohalensis (assembly GCA_002313205.1). Lineage (NCBI taxonomy): Eukaryota > Metazoa > Arthropoda > Insecta > Orthoptera > Trigonidiidae > Laupala > Laupala kohalensis. The sequence continues at coordinate 40,389 of NNCF01127200.1, forward strand.
AATAAGTGATATTTTATGTTTAGACCAAAGAAAAAAGTAATTATTTTCTTTAAACATACATGTATATATAACTACTGGCTAACGAACTAGTGAATTTCGTACTAAGGGAATCAGAAAAAAAATTCTATAGCTAAAAACGTGTTCCGTCTAGAGACTTAGCCATAGGAAATTATGTTTACATGCAAACTATGATTTCTTGATTATTGATATGAACAGAGCTAAGTTATTAAATTCAACGGTACGCAGAGGTACAGAGACCTTTTATCCAAATGTTCGAAATATAAAGAAAAGGACAAGAATGTAAATAGATTATCTAATCACATATTCATCATGCTAGATAATACTGGTTTTAAAGCGTTTCACGATAATAATAATTACAAAGGAATGGTACACAGATTTGTAACTATCCAGAGTTATGAACGATTTCTCTAGCTCGTTACCACAAAAAACATAACGCATATAAAATGACATTTTAACAATATATGAATGAGACTGATGAAACGTAAAATTTTTGCGTTTACATATTTCTAGATGAAGTAGTTAGTTTGATGAGCCATGATTACGTGTGATTAATTATTCATTGAGCGGAAATGAAAAGTAATAAACTGATGAAATAATAAAGTATTAAATTTAGATCCAGTGATTGCGATGCGAATGAAATGAAATGCGCCACCGCAACAAAAAGTACTGGGACATTCGCTTCAGTTTTTGTTGGAGTTTAAATAGAATTTATGTCTCGGGAAAACTTGCCTTGGTATTGTTATAACAAATAACTATAATGTAAATTTGAACGCGGTAATTCTATACATACTCATTGTGAAGGACAGGAGTAAGAACAGCGCATCCCGAGCATCGAATGAAGAGGGAAAGATAAGAGAAGGGGACGGGGCACATTTTCCCACGAGAGAAAGTCGCAGCCAGAACAACCGGCGTGTCGGCAGTCACCGTCAGTGTGGCGGGCTCCTACTAGGAACTCGTACGCCCGCGCCGCTACTGTTCACTTCTGCCTTTGCCGCATCCCGAAGAACCCGTTTATGTCAGCGAGCCACCTACCCGCGACCGGTACCGAGCTAGAACGTATTGCTCGCCGGGCACGTGTTCAAGGACGCCGCTCCAGACAGTGTGGCAGACGCACTTGACCTTGGTCTCTATTCGTTCGGAGGTGTCTCGAGCCACTGGCGCCGGCTTGTTGGCGGGAAGGTGGCTCATTGACATTAGATGCGCGGTGAGTGAACTTTGATTCTGACTGGTACCAGCATTGCGTCGAAAGAGGTTATTGAACGAGTTTTAGGTGAACTACCGTAACATGGATTTATATTTTCGCTTTTTCTCAGTTGTTGCTGTTCATTACGACTAGTGCGACGATAGTATTTTAAAATTTGCGGTAATACGCAGACAAACAGATCCATACGAGCCCAATCACACGAAAGTGAATGGTCTTCCCACGCCAGTTCAGTGTTACGAAACTAACGCTTAAAAACACACTCGTTTCCATTAAAATCTATTGACGTGTATCTACCTCGTTTATTGCCATACTCCTCATTTTGATGTTGCTATTCTTGGTAGTTTTCATATGCTGAGGCGAAAGCATCCGTGTGAAGTGAAACGGCCGCTTGCTGAGCAAGTAGTGTTCGCGCCAGGACTGTCTTTTCTTTTTGGACTACTTCAAGAACTGTCCTGCTAATAGTTTTCTCTGGACTACAGTGAAAAGTTGTGATCATCGATTTTAAGCACTGTTGTTACTAAGTGGAGCAACTCTAATCTTCACATCTACCTTTTGCGAACGAGGAAAGCTCAACATTACGCTTGGTAAGGAATGGTTGATTTCTGTAAAATTATTCACTAATAAATTTGATGTTTTCTCTAAATTCGTTTAATTACTGAATTCTTGCTGTAAGTATTTTCTCTCTAAGATATCGTATCTTATAACAGCTTGGACTTCAGTCTCATGTCATTTTCTTTTTCAAAATCAATCTTTTTACATTTAAATATCTTGTGTAATAAAGTAGGATAAAATGTTAATGATTAAACATTCAAATGTAATTCGTGGAGTAGGCATGAATAATGTTCTGTCCGCATTTGTATGTGCTTCACATTAATGAATTGAACTGAGAATAGAAGGTAACCCAAGTGTTAGATTTATAGAATAATATATCTGAAGTAATCTTGAAAGAGCGCTTTGTGCACAAAATCTTTAATTTTGGATCACATCATCTTAATTCATTTGTTTGTACGATATTACCAATATGTATTGGGGATTTTGTCTTCGCGATTATATACAATTGATCCACTTTTTTCTTACTGTTATTTCTAAAAGTTTCCATGTACTGATTGCACGTTGTAGAAAGCCGGTGAGTATATTTTTCTTATTTATTTTAATTGTGTATGTCCTGAATCGTTTAAAGTAATCGGAGTAATGAGAATGAACAATAAATACGGGAACTATGGAAACATAAATCGTTTTAAGTACGGGGTTGCTAGGAAAACAGTGTGTCCCGTAAACGTTTTAGTGATCAATTTATTCCTTTAAAACTGTTATAAACAGATAGTTTCTTTAACAAATTTTTCCTTGTTACGGATTTCTTAAATGTTAAAAGATACAGGACTCCTGAAAGAAATTAATCAATCTTATTCATTTGATTTATTTGAATTGTTGATTAGTTTTATGATGCATTATATTTATTTGATTTCCTTATAATTAAATATTGTTTATATAACCGTTAGAGCCAGTTATGGCAACATTTAACAAATTGCAGTCTTATAATTTAGGAAGCGTGGGAGAATGATAGGAACTCTGGATATGATGGAAATTATTCGCGTGCCCAGATTGTGGAGAAGCTGATAACTGTGTCCACATTCGGCGCTTTGCGAAAGGAACCTCTGAATTTATCTCTTTGTCCACTGAATTTAAGTACAGTAAGCACCTTCTATATCGAATGTATTTTTCTGCCGTAGCATTTTCAAGCTGAATTAACGTAGATGGAGAACGAGTTGATTGAAATAATTTGGATAGATTTTTTTATTTTATATAATTCCATTTACTAACTTAATTACCCTAAAAATTGGGTTTCCATCGATTTGTAGAATTTAGTCAATTAGGTCCATTATATTCATATCATCTATTTTTATTTGTCCGGACGTTTCCGATACGCAACCTTTAGAAGCCATGGGAAGACTTCCAGGAGGTGTATTATTATCACTAAATGCGATCAAAAGGATTTAACATGTGTTTTCCTGGGATTCACATGTTGATGTGGGTCACGTGAGCGTTACTCTGTACTCGAACCCAGAAATTCAGGTTCACAGGGGTGTCTAGGGGAATCTAGCCATTCGTTCGGCTCCGGTTTATTGTGCTTAGTTACTTATCAAATTTTTGATTGTCGTTCATTTTGTCCTATATCTTAGCAATCGGTTACGTTGAACATAATGTTGTCTTTTACAGACCTCTACATGTATTTGAAATCCCCCGACAATGAATCTCAGGAGATTCTCTTTTCACGTAAGATTTTTAGTCTTTCTTGAGTCCGCAAATTCCATTGCAGAATGTAACGTTTGTCAGCTTAGTGGTTTTTAGGAAAACAAATATAACTTAAATTGCTTCGTGGTAAAGGTTTGAAAAAATTATTTTTCAACATGTTTGAAAATATTTGTATCATTCCCAAAACTCAAAGTTCATGAGAAATAAAAAAAAATATTAACAACTTATTAATATATTTTGAGTTCATGGAACTATTTTTATGTACAACAAACCCAACATACGAGAGGCTTTTGTCGGAAATTTTAATTTATATCGAATGAAGTACTGAATTTGTTAGGCTCCGCTGAGCTGTTCTCGTGTGTTAAATCGACCGAAATAGTTCGGTTTCGCTTTTGCGTTTATTCATCCATTCCTATTAAATTAAGTCGGGAAATCTTCTGTAAATACTGGAATGGCAATATTTCATTAGACTCAAAAGCATTTATATCATTTGACAAATTTATTGACTCTCTCAATGTTTGAATTTTGTTTATATTTGTTCATTTAAACTAAACATGTTGTAATAATTTATGTGTCATATGTGCCATATGAGGATCAATGAGTTATTTTACAAATAAATTGAAATAATGAAACATCATGCCTCTCAACCATGGCTTTGTTTCAGGTAAATGATAGGGATAAAAAGAAAAGCGGTATAATTTGAAAATTTTACTATTCCTAGTATCTCTTGTAGTAGCGTACAATGAACTTAAATATAAAATTTCATTTTCACATTTTGTAGCTTCGATATTTTATATATTATACCGAAATAAGCATATAAATCATTAGTTATATTCATGAGCCCTATATTTTTGTGAGAGTTGGTATGTGTCATATTGGTCACAGATTCCCAGCTGCAAAAATTCTGTAAAACATATTTGTTTTAGCTTTTATACTTGTTTCATCATTTTATGAGTACTCCGCCAACGTACTATTGTTAATATTAAATGGATATTGTTAATATTAATGTCTTCAATTTATGTAATCATGACGTGTGCTTTCCTAAATAGTTGTTCACATTATTTTCAACATTTCATGACTGAACGAAAAAAATTTCAAGAAAACTGATAGAAAATGAAGTTTTATTTTGTTTGAAAACCCAATGAAAATTATTCAGGATTTATTACTTCATATATGTAGTTCGAGATAGCAGTTCTAGTGTATTTTCTTCATCCTGGTTAACACTAATTTTTCTTTCATAATCCTACCTTTTCCCAATTTTGAAAGAGCTCCTGTACAGCATTTTGTCTGGTAATTTCGCTTTTCACGCTTGTTTCTATTTTTCTCTCTCATTTCACAATTTCATGTTTTTATATTTATCTCCTGTGTTTACTAAAAAATGAATGATTGAAAATTCTGAAATATATGTATTTATCGGTGTATCTTTACTTTTGTTATGATTTAAATGGAGTCACCCGAGTTTTCTAGGCACCGTGCCCTCCGACCGTTATTTACGTTTCTGGTGAAGCATCAATCCATCTTCAAACACAGAATTGGCATTTGGTGTCTACAGTCACTTTATCATTAAGATTATACTGAAGTTAACATTACTACTAAATCATTTAATCGATTACAATTTGAACTTAATGTTTATTTCTCTCATGTTACTGACTTGAGACTTTAAATTCGAATTTGTTATAATTTCATGACCTTGATGCTATTGCTTAAGCAAATTAAAACGTTTACTTTTGACGTACTTAATAGTACAATTATTTCAAAATAAATTGACCTTGCTTTGATAGAATCTTTATGAAATTTATGTTTCCGAAAGTGGTTGTAAAAATTAGAATCACAATTGCATAGCAATATATTTGAGTTATGTAAATCAAAGCTTGTTACGGAATAGAGTCGCCATAGTAATTGTAACTACGTTATTCGTGGGAAATGAAAGGTCAGAGTATTTGATTAGCGCCAGCGTTTTTTCGCTTCAACTTCTTATCGACTTGTAGGTTCGTGTCGCACTGCGACAATCGCCTGAAAAGAATCATGTTCTCTTTTTTATTTCAAATTAATCTAACAACTATTGAGCATTTCAAAAAACTTGAAGACATGGAGTTTGAAAATGTGCACTCGAAACAAATCGCTTTGCTTGAGCACAGGGATGAGGATTAGTGGAAGAGGACTGAATTTTGTACTCAGACAAGAAAGATAATTGTTTGTTAAGTTTTTCGAGACTTTGTCAGATTCCTAAATGATGCACATTGTAATATGAAAGTTTCTGGTAAAACAACTAAGATTTTCTCCTTTGCCGTTGAGGGTGTATACGAAACCAGTGCTTTACATGAAACTTTAGTATATTTTTTTCTATTTGTTCGTTTACTTTGCTTCTTTGAAAACTTCGGTTCTTCAAAATTATTCCCTCGGAGAAATTTTCTAGTTGTTCGTTTATTTGTAACATGAGGCGGTGAAAAGAAAAATAATGTAAATTTATTTTCAAATTTTGAGTTAAGATCATACCTGTATTCTCCAAAGATTGAACAGTGGGGCATATCATAACTCTCATGTTAGCTGCATAGTTAGTCGCACAATTTTGACTGGCAAAGCTAATGATTGTTGTGGTAATGGGAACAGTGCTGTAAGTCTGATTTTCTTGTGAGTCTACACCACTTTTCCTTCCATCGCTGACGACATTACATATTGTCATTAGACTGCATATTATAAAGTTGGGTAAAAATGGACTTGATGTTATAATGGATAGTTTAAGTGAGCCTAGTGAGTCAGACTAGTTTTACTATTGCATTTTCCTCTTGCTAAGTATGTTACACCTTTACTCTGAAGGAAAAGTGTTGTAATATGAAAGTAACACCTCTTTACATTACATACATCTCTAACCCGATGAGGAAAAGAGGGTGTATCTTAATTAAGCCCCTAAACCTACATTTAAAACTATTTTTAATCACCATAATTTATCCCAAACTTATTAAAAAACAGTTTTGACTTCATGGCTTGAAATTGTTTAATTATTGAATTTTTTACAGCACTTCTAGTAAAACTCTTTGTTTCTCAAAATGACATTATATTGAGGTACACTACTATTCCTTTCAATGTTTCATATAAATGTTGCAAATTTATTCCGATTTCTGTACTTTCATTCTAGTATATGTCGTCATTTATTTTGCTGGAAGACTCTTACCCTCATGCATTTCGACGATCTTCAAACAAAAGGCAGTCCAGGAAGAATGCAATGCCTTGACGGATGGGTTTCACTTACAAGAAATACTTGGATAACGCAACTTCCACAGCATGAATGGTATCGTGTCTCAAGCTCTAGTCTGAATATGTGCCATTACTGCCCTCGTAAAAACAGAGTTTTTTGAACATTTCCAGTTTATTCCATTTGTGCAAAATGTTTCTAAAATGAATTATGAATTTTATACATTTATTTGACCGACATAGGTATCATTGTTTTATGTATTTATAGACCTCCTCAATCAGATCTTGAGATATTTTTTCGGAATTTTCAGATTATTTTAAAACGTATTACACCAAAATCCAAAAAATCTATCGTTATATGTGGTGATTTCAACATAGATTTCCTGAGTGCTTCCGATTTCTCAAGTTCACCCATAAATCGATTCGAGAATCTTAACGACTCCTTCAACCTTGTAACTACGATAAACGACCCCACTCGCCTCTCCCAGTTCATCTCAAACATTGCTAGATCAGATTATTGTCAACAATGAAATCTCGTATTTCTCTGAAGTGTTTTGCGCCGCATACAGCGATCACCTTGCTCAAGTGTTGATCATTGAAGATCAACTGAAACCACTTAAAATCATTTACAAGTATTCTAGACAGTTTAACGACACAAATTTATCCATATTTACAAATTATTTGCGTGAGGAAACTTGGAAAGATGTTTACAATTGCCAAAACACCGACGACAAATTTAATGTATTTATTTCAACATTCCTAAAACATTAGAACTGTAGCTTTCCAATAAAACACAAATTAATTAACGCAAAGAAATACAATAGATGGATCACCCAAGGGATAAGAATTTCTTCCAAAACCAAACGCCGTTTATATTATCTTTCAAAACTCTATAACCAACCTCCCGAATACCACGATTATTAAATATAAGACTATTCTCCGTATAGAAACCTATGCAGTTAAAGTTATGGAAAATGACAGGCAGATATTAAAATCGAACAACCGGACCAAAACCATGTGGAATATTGTTAAAAATTAAACGTCACCTTAAAATCGCAAAGAAAACATATCCCTACTAAACGATGGCAAAATTGTATCAAATCCACACGACATCGCAAATTTGTTTAATTCTTATTTCTCAGAAGTAGGTAAAATAACTGATTGCATATCTCAAAACCAATGTCCTCCAAATATATCCACCCACGTGCCCCATTCTATGTTCACTTCCGAACTAACGCCAGTGAAATCATGAAAATCATCAGTTCATTAAAAAGCAAATTTTCAACAGGCATAGATGATATACCCGAATTTATTGTTAAATTTGTGTCCCAATTTATAGTAAATCCCCTCATAAATATATTTAATTGTTCTTTATCGGAAGGGGTGTTTCCCAACATATTTAAGAGAGCTAAAGTGAAACCTTTATGCAAGAAAGGAAAAAAACATAATATTGGTGATTATCGACCAATTTTTCTACTACCCACTTTCTCAAAAATCCTTGAAAAATTTGTTTACAAGCGTCTTCTAGATTTTCTATCAAAAATAACATTCTCTCTGACGATCAACACGGATGCCGAAAATCCTTTTCCATCACTAGCGCCATATTTTATTTCTTAAGCAATGTTTCCACTTCTCTTGACCATGGAGAAAATCCTCAGGGTGGTTTTCTCGATTTATCTAAAGCATTCGATGAAATTGACCACGAAGTTCACTTTGCAAAATTACAATCTTTTGACATTCGTGAACTTGCGCATAAATGGCTGACTTCTTATTTAAAAGATAGATATCAACTATCATATACTAAAAAGGTTCAATTCTCGACCCTATACTCTCTTTGTTGTTTGTGAACATGTCTTCTTCCACATCAGATTGCACAATGGCTCTTTTTGCTGATGACACTAATTTATTATGTTAACACGCCAACGCTCAAAAAGTTTTGTCTAACCTCTCGGCTTGGTTCCATGCAAATCGTCTCATTGTAAACACTGACAAAACAGTGTCTATGTCATTTCATAATAGTATTAGAAAATTTTTACACCAGGTTTCTCTTTCGTTAAACGGAACACAATTAAAAACTGTTATTAATACGAAGTTTTTAGGTCTCCATATTCAAAGCAATCTAAAATGGAATTGTCACGTTGACAATCTTAATTCCAAATTAAGTAAATTGTGTTAAGCATTACGAATCTTAGTTAATATTGGTAGTCCACATATTTCCCGTTGCGTATATTTTGCAAATGTTTACTCCTATTTACGATACGGCGTTATCTTCTGGGGTAATTCTGGACAGAGCGTCCAAACTTTCAGAATTCAAAAGAGGATTGTTCGGATAATTTGTAAATCTCACCCCCGAAACTCTTGTAAACCTTTATTTAAAGAATTAAATATTTTAACACTTCCATGCATTTATATTTATGAAACTGTCGTGTTTGTTAAGACCGAATTACTGAATCACAATCCTTGTTTCATACAAAACAGTTTTGTTCAGTTAGGTATAATATCCATCGTCCGAGAGTGTCAACCGCACTTTGCCAAAAAGGGCGGTATCATTCGGGAATAGTTCTTTATAATTCCCTACCCAAAAATATAAAAGATATTATTAAATTGAATCTCTTCAAATCCGCGGTTAAAAGCCACCTACTGCACAAGTGCTTCTAAACTGTAAAAGAATTTATTGATTTTACTAAAAATTAAAGCCGTCTTGTACCTTATCATGCCATTGTTGTAGTACTTTCAAAATATCTGACAACAATTTCAAGACTATTTTCCTGTTTTCTTGTATTATTCATATAAAGGTAGTTGTATGTGTATATAACCCTGGCACGGTTGTTTACATTAATTCTGTAGCCCTATCCTGGCCCGCGTTTTTCTCCTGTTTTCCTTCGGGTAAAGGTGGATTTTTATAAAGACTCGCTAGGTTCTTGCCTAGGGGCGGCAACAATTGAAATAATTTTTTGCGAATTTAGTGTTATTTAATGGTTATGAATTATCAACAATACTTTCCGAATGACTTATAGTTTGATAATAATACTTACTTGTGAAATTACTTTTCTGTCTTTTATTAAATACAATATTTGTGGGTATTTGCCAACACGTGTCGAACAATTTTTTATCGTTTGGAGTATGTTGAAATGTTAAATCCGCCTCTGCCTGAGCGCCCTTGATCGGAATTGATAGGATGGTCCCTTGCTTGCTTCCGGAGAGTAAATTAGTTTATTATCCTCCACATGATCATACGCAGTTTGTAACTGCTTTTTTGACAATAAAATTTATTTATTTGTTGATTTATTTAGATCTGAACATTCTAATTGCAATGATTATTTGAAGAATTGAGGCTTGACTTGTAATATTATAATGCTTGCATAATTCTACTCAATGGATGCCATACGTTTCATCGTATCTCGTTTCTTATCCAAATCATTCGTCGAATTTAATTTTTTCTCTTGGAGACTGATCAGCGTAATCAACAGAATAACCTATTCATATCTGTGACTGATCTTTGGAATTTATATAACCACTTTGAATTTGATAATGCATTTAGAAGAAAACAAACTCCTCAAAGACGACATATTAAAAAAAAACTAAATGGTAGAATGTCATTAAAATATTTGTCCGTGAAGATTTCGGTATAGAAGAGTAAAATGAAACAAGAAAATAAAAATAAAACTCTCCATGTTATTCATTGAACATTCCATTTGGACATGCTTGATGTACATTTTGGGAACTTGCCATGAGTAATACTCAACATATGTTTGATATGAAGACAGAGTTGGTAGTTATGTACGTATTACGAACGAAACTGTTTTATGAGAACTCTGACTTGTAGGAACACTTGCTTCAAGAATGCTAGTAAAAAACCGGTTGGATTTCAACGGGCTCTGAATATTTAACTTCCTTTTATTTTTCTTTAAAAAAATTCTCTTTGAGTCTTCTAATATCCCGTCATAAATGCGAATACATGTTAGCGGAGATTGTACAGCTTTATGTCTGTGCTCTAGATCTCCGCCCAGAAGTCCGTCAAGGCAACTTATTGAGTCTTTTCAGTGCTATTAAACAGAAGTTGCAGTATAGAAAGTCGTTTCTGAGGCACAAGAGCAAATTAAAGGGAAGAATATAACAAAGATCTGTAATTTCCAGTTTTTCATATATTTGAAAATATGACTTGAGAAGTTTTGGTAGCTCAAACTAGACTGTCAATTCATAGAGTTTATTCCCTTTTAACACATGAATAATTTTTTTCTTGGGGCTTTAGGGCTCGCCAACGCATGAAAAAAAGTACGTAAACTCCAAAATTCTTTATTTTCATACTTTCGCGAACATGATTTTTTCTGGATTCTTGCCCCATAAGACGGGGAAAAAACCTTCAATCCAGATCTTTACCCATCAACGATAAGAAAGGATTTTGTAAACTACAAGAAATTTGAGGAAGATACAACAATAAACATGAGCACAACTGTTATCGTTTAATCACATTCTGCGAGTTAGTCAGCGTTGTAATAAAAAAGAACCTGAAGAATCGGGAGAATTTGGGCACTTTGACCAGGGAACTTATTCACAATTTTTGAATGGAAATAGCTTCCTTCGTTACGAGGTGAAAAATTCGCAGATTAAGTCGATGCGTTGCATAGGTATATCTAGTCAGAATTTGACACGTGTGTTCTGAAACGTTGATCCAAGAGCACAACCTTGTGGTTTTTTCGGTTTACATTTCTTTACATACATCAATGGTGACACAAAAATCAGTTCTTGTACGCAAGCAAAACTGCGGGTATACGGCTAGTTGTCAATGTGGGTTTACTTTCTGATATACGTGGCATGTAGAAAGGATTGTAATCTTGAAATAGTTCGATTGCGATATGTTGACGGAAATGTTCGTTTTGGGGGTTCCTGATTCCGAGAAAGAGAGTTTAGTACTGGACGTTCCTCCGTCAGTCCTCTGACTAAAGTGAATCCCACGAAGCAGTGGTAGCGTCTTCTCTTCCTTCGTACTTGCTGAATGGAAGAGCACGGATTCGATCCCTCGCTCAGCGGAAGTAGGGTAGATTTTCAGCTGTGGTTTTCCTGATCTACTCCAGACCAATGTCGGTTCGGAAGCCTACAGATGAGATGACTTTATTAAGGATTTTATCTCTGCATGTAATGGTGACGGGCAACTATACAACTTGTAGTAAATGTTCTGTTAATTAAGTATGGGTCCTAATTTTATTTAAAATTATCGAGTTACTTGCGTTCAAAAGTTAATAAAATGTTTTCAAAATCATCTATTTAATTTCTTTATCAGGTTCTGGCACCAACTTTATTCGTTAGGTTTGTAGATACGTTCATAAAACAGCTATGATTGAAATTTGTGAGGGTCGTATAAATATTTTTTACTGTAAATGTCGTTTTTCGCGCTCAAAACAACGTACATGAGTATGAACAATGGTTTGGAACGTTACTTTGACTTCGTTGCGAATATGTTTTGCAAGAACTGTCTTCTCATATATTCTCTAATACGTCGCTGTATGTTATTTCCCTAAATGACGTTTTACAAATGTCTAAAATCAAACTTCGGTGTGTTTCTTTATTTCACTTTTAAATGTATGCAAAGGGGTAAAATATTCATCAGGTTTTTGTCGTCCACGCTAACGACTCCACTCCTACCTATTACTCCTACATACTAATGGTTCCTCAAAGGCTCTTATTTTGTACAATGCGCACTTGAGAAAAGCAAAACCTCCAGAAACGAAACGAATGATAAATGTTAAACGTAGTAATAATTATCGAACATCTCTAACTTTCTATAGTAGAAATGTATGATAATTTTGTTATGTATTTTTGTGTGGCTGATGCTTGAACACCATATTGTCTGTATTCGGATATCAATGGGGATTTAAGACAGAATACTTGATTCAAAATCACAAAATTCATGCGAGCAATGCCACGGGTATTCAGCATATACAAAACATATCGACGATATATGTTTTGAATTACATTGTTTTTGTATATGTATCTTCTTTTTTTTGTTGGGGCTTTAGGGCTCGTCAACATCGAGGTCATTAGAGCCCATTATATGTATTTGTTCATTATAAAGACATATAAATACATAGGAGTTTATATATCAGGATATCGGTTCCTCCTTCACCTCACTATGACCGACTGGCGCCGCGAGCAACGTTCAACCTCATTGTGCCGCGCGTCGAAAATCGCACCTCGGTCTCGCTCTTTCTCGTGGTGGTGATGGTGGCGACGGTGTATGTGGAGCGCATCCGAGTGACAGACGCGACGTTCGCCCGCAGCGAGGTTGCCGGTAGAAAGTCAACAAAGCGATGGCGAGAGATGGATAAAAGAGGATCACTCTTTATTACGGATTCGCCTACAACACGCGTAAGAAGTACCTCAGCAGTCTCCTACTTATCCTGAGATTCGATGTTGTAAAACAATGAGGTATATAATGAAATATACAGTTTCAGAAATTTCTTATATATTTCTCATAAATTATTAAAGATCCAAAACATGAACTGAATTCTAGGGAAATTGATAACGGTAAGTTCTGAATTTTCTTGTATTTCAGTATACTTTGAGAATTTTATACAATAATGGTAATTTTATACAATTCTTTTTAATTTAGTTTGGACATGTTTCAGAAACAAATTATTTCGGAAGTTAAATGTACTTAAAATTAGTTGAGTTCTCGGAAAATTCCGGATCGCACCCTTACCTGTGACTTCCTCCGAGCATAAATACGGGTTCCATTCCGGAGATGGTATAGGGTCATAGGGAGGATAGTGGGAGCGGGTAAGGAAATTGACGGTTTTGAGGGCGATTGCTTCTGAGGGTTGCTGCGGGGTGGATGTTGTGGTGTTTGTGGAGTTAAGCTGGGGTACGGCGATAATAAAGGTTGCGATGATACGAGCCTGTAGTTGACGGTTGGAGTTTACGAAGTTGTGGCCGTGTCGAAGGCGAGGAGATCGAAGCGGGGCAAGGCTCAACCCAGGCCAGTGGCCGTGGAAGTTGAAGGAGAAAAGGCGATGGTTTCGGAAGTGCGCTTATCTCTTTTCAGAGATCTGGGGAAGATATCGAGCATTACAGTGGCAGTAAAAGCGTTCCAATTTGTGGATAGAGAACTCTCAGGTAACGGAGGGCTTTAGTTTGTTTGGAATTTATGTTTATCCATGCAGAAATAATTTATAGTATTGAAAACTCATCGGTGGAAACCACTCTAATCCCATTTTGGTTTTGATAGGAAATATTATTAGTATTTGTTTTGACTTCTATGTAGTCGTATTTTGAGAAAAGACCTACCATTCCGAAATTCTATGTATACATTAAATATGTTTGTTCAATTACAGCGATTCTCTAAATTTACTGACGTACTTATTTTCCATCTTTTCCTTTTCGAGATAAAAGCATTTAAAAATTACACTAAGAAAAGTTACTTGATTTATTTATTTGAAAAGAATGGTACTTGACTACTTGAGTCTAAGGAAATGACGGTTCTGACGCCTATGACCAAGTTGCTATTCTGTGGCCGTCGTACGCGACTTAAATAATGCTCCACTGTCTAATATCGTATACTATTCATAACTGTTCTGATGTCCTATTTACAATATTAATGCTAAATATGAAACTGAGTGAAACTTGCCAACAACTAGCTGATACGGGAAAGTAGTATCTGTCGTATTATTCAGGTCAATAATATAGTCGTGTAAAAATAGTCGTAAATAAATGTAAACATTCATATTATCATACAAAATGTAAGTTAGATGCAATTTGTAGTTAAGCGAGTACATATAATGTATTTGCAAATATATCGTAAGAGATTTTTGATTTAAGTTCACGTTTTAATAGAAGAAACCCTGGATCAAAGGAACCAATGTTGCAAAATTTTTAAGAAAACATTTCGTAAATACATTTTTTATTTTCATTTGTTGTAAAATTTGTTGTCTACTTACATTTTTGCAATTTATCTCGATTTTCGTTTACCAAACAAAAGCAGAAACGAGTCATTTAATGCTTAATATTTATATGAGATACTTTTTGGAAAATACGTTTATTTTTATTTATATTTAATTATAAAAGAACTGACAACGTATTTCCAATCTCTTGCATTTTAAAATCGTGTCAGTTTTATAAAAAAATGATTCAAGGTGTCGTGGGACATCCTTAAGAACACGAAAGACCCTTCTATCATAATCATATGAAACACTTTGTTATATCATTAATAATTTAGAATTTGAGAGTGTAATCCCCGATTCGTTTCTCAACATACTTATCTGTAACTTACCAAGGTAACAAAAAAATTTAAGAAGAGTGAAATGAATTATTGCAATAATCTACTGGTTAATTATGGTCAGGTTACTTCTGTTCACTTATGGGTGTATTTTTAGTACATCAACTGTCGGATATCCAAAATAGAGGAAGGATAACATGCCTACTGGATTCTGAATGAACTCTCTCGTCTAAAGTGGACTGCTGCTGAAATGTGAGATTGTATTTGTGCATATTATGAAGCTACGCCACATTTATCAACGTTTTCTACTTCAGATCAAAGGCTATATTTGGAGACGTAAAAATACATATTTGGAAGTGTAAATTACTAAACGTGACCTCTACAACTTAGAATATTATTTTTCAATATCCTTATATGTATTTTATAAAATGTTCGTTCTGTTATCCACATCATTTGAGTGTCGAAGATTGCGTTAAGGTTCGAATGCATGGACACTGTTTCTAGTTAGTTACTCTCTGTCATTGTTGTCAGTAGAATGTACAGGTGTCAGAGTGCACTGTCATCTCGTTCTCAGATAACTCACGTACTCCTCCGTAAAATTTTCGCGTACCGTCTGAACACTACCATGTGTCAGCACAACACTGACGTTCAAGACAGCACTGGAAGAAAGCAACGGCAGTTATTTCTTCACCGACCACGAATCGCTAGATTATAACGGAATTTTGTTGGTTTATTCGTGATGGATAATGTACCAGATGTTTGCACTGAAATTTTAATTGAGGTTGTTCCTTTAGGATTTAGGAAACTTTGAAATATTCTGACAAAGTAGTTATAAAGCTAATTATACGCATTTTCTTTTATATCTTTTAAGATTAATGAAATAATTCAATTTCTACGACATTTTCCAATTTAAATGTTAAATTTATTATACGATTCTTTTATTATTTTTTAAAGATTTATTTCTTTTTCGGATTGAAAACTGTCGGAAATTCTGTAATCCTA
Source organism: Laupala kohalensis (assembly GCA_002313205.1). NCBI lineage: Eukaryota > Metazoa > Arthropoda > Insecta > Orthoptera > Trigonidiidae > Laupala > Laupala kohalensis. Next base: position 56,273 of record NNCF01127200.1, read on the forward strand.
CGAACAGGTGTATGCTACGAGAACAACGTATGGAAAAATTTGTGAATCCAGTTCAACGCCGAAAGACGAAAAAGTTATATTATTAAAATCGATGAATTCCGTGACATTACAGAAGCAAAGATACAGTAGGAACCAAGAGAGAGATTCATTGTAGTGAAATATTGTGCATAGATATTGAGATAGATTCCTTTATTTCTTTCAGAAGAGAATTATGATGGGAGATACTTAAATTTTTAAAGGTGGTTTAAAATTTTAATCAGTGAAAATGGAAAGGTTGCGACGAGAAAAATATAAATATTTAGTCATTTTTCTGCTCAAAGGAGAGGCAAATCAACAAATAAAATAATGTTGATTACTTTATTAGTAACATAAAGTTGATGTTTATTTAGAAGAGTTGCTTGTTTATAGCCAATAAATAATTATCAATCATTGTCAATTGTTGTTAAATTACTGTGTCCGAAGAAAGTTTACATTGATTTGTGATATTAAAAATAATACAGTACTGAGATATTCATTATTTATCAAGTATTATCATGTTCATTTACTGTGTAGTCTTACTATTTGAGGGAGAACTCACAAACACGATGAACAGACATAACCTCTTTCGGCGTAAACATGTCTCCGTGCGCATGCGTAGAGGGGCAAAGTTCACTGGCGATCGCTGTGCGTGTCATCAGGGGGGCAGCGTTCACTGACGGAAGAGACGTTTCACGAGCACTGCTATAGCATTCGTCAAAGCTATCTCTAACAAATCCTTAACTTCCACATTTCGAGTTTTTGGGCTATCGATTGGCATGGACCGCGAGCGCCATCTCTGGATGTCCGAGAGAAACTGCATAGGCACCTTCTGTACGAGCAGTGTACAAGTGACAACAAGTGCATCCAAATTTGATCTTAATTTGCAACAGTTGGCTTTTTTACTGTATTATGCGTCTAATTTGACACATTGGCAAGGTGACTAAACCATTATCCTCGTAAGGGCAAACTTTACCTTTATAATTGTCTATGAGTCTTGCTGTAAGGAGATTAGTTGTCATATATCCATTCGTTATTGAACATTCTTCAAACTAATAAATATTTAAAATTATCTTAAATTCAGCAGTTAAATACAATTGATATTTTATATTGTACTGATAAGAACTAAAATAAAATGACACCGTTAACTGTTAAGAATTAAGGATAGTACCGGCTTTGCACGGGACAACTGGAAATAAAAGGAGGGGTCAGTGAAGTAAATTAAAATTTCCTTCAAATCACGAAGCCGATTTAATGAACATAATGTACACACAATATTACAAGAGAAAATGAAATAAAACAAAATGCATAATTACTTAATTAATTTCATCATTATATAAACACACACATAAATAAATGTTACATCAACAGCATAATTACATAAACGAAATACTAAGCAATCATCTTTAATAATGGATTTCAATATTCATATGAGTACTGTAGGTCTACAATTATAGGAACTTGCAGTCTGATTTCTTTTAGTTTCCTCGTAGGATTTCCTCATAGGTTTCCTCATTCCTCATTGACTTTTTTCCTAAATCGTATTCTCATGTTTCACAAAATTGTTTAATAGGTCGTTACAACCTCTGTAGGAAACATTCAGAAGCATGTTTCTTCAGTATCTACAGTTAATATAGTCCCACAGTCTTTTAAATAATCAAGAAGCATTTTAGAAATAAACTTTTTTAAAATGTCTAACTGACTCACACAGGCCAAGAATTCTTTCTTAAAATCATCCACTATGATCTGCAGGACATACCACACAACACGTATGTATCTTCAAGGACATTTCTGAAGGAAACATTAATTTTCCTCTAATGCCTCGATCAAATAAATTCAGATGCCAATTCCAAGAGCGCTAGAGCCATGTCACACACACTTCACATTTCTGTTGCTTGAGTTTGCGTCTAACTGCATAACAAGCGATGTAAGTAAGAATTTGTAGCATTTTAAGTTTTTGGTTTCACTCAAATAATCTTTTTAGGTATTTTTCTCTTTCATTCTTTCAACTCTCCTTTTAACAGTAAGCATGTATAAGTTTCATGCGCTTTTCTTATGAACTATAAACTGCATCTCTATGCATGTTCTATGGAATCTAACGCCGAGACGGTGATCACGGTTAGACTGGGATGAACAATTAATTAAAGAGCATAGGACTATTCTGTTCTTCTGTTCATGTAGTTTCAAGAAAATTAAAAGATAAACTCTTCCTCCAAGAAACACCGAACACAGTCTCATATTGTACTCTCTAATGGTGGATAGTTATGTTTCCGAATGTGGACAACAGACAGCGTTAGTGGCGCGTCGTTTGATCAAGCCAAGGTGGAAGTCAAGGACAGCAGTAGTGGTGTAACCAACGGATAGTGCACTGACAGCCGATATCTCAGATCACTGACCGAGAAACACTATCTGTGTATTCGTACTTTTACCTTGGAAAACTGTTTCAAAGTAAGATGTTCTCGTTTAATGTTTCTTTACTAAATTCAATTGCACTTTTGGAGGTGTTTTAATTTCACGAGTTGTTTTGAAAGTGGAGTACTAAAATTCCAAGACTTTCCCCCAAGTATCTACTGAAGCTACTTTTTACTAGCAAACTCTGTGTCATAGATCAAGTTTTCATAATTAAATCAATTTTAGTTTACGATAGGTTTTTAGGTTGTGCACGCTTCGATGCGAGGTGCGGCCAGGTGATGCCAAACAGAGCCGTTGGGTTTGGGGGGTTTCTGGTGCGCGGCACTTGCGTGTCAGTCGCGTACGCACTCACGCGATCTTCGAAGCACGCGTTGCTAGTGGTGTTCTCGCGCTTATGATTAAGGTGAAATGGACGGCACATGCCAGACGCGTCACCATAAAATGAGAAATGATTTCACCTTTAACATCACAATGTTGATTTGACTGAATTTTGAACAAGTGTAAGAAATTCGGGAACTCTTCCCTGTGCGTGTAATAATATTAGTGATAATAATAATATTCATTGTACTGTAAAACGGAAATGGAACCAATTCCTATTCTCGGAGTTGCTAAGCCTCAAACAAAAATTTACCAATGCTTTAATTATTTTTCCTGGTCACTGTATAATATAGCAACAGTTTAATCAATAAAATTGATTAACCCTCCATCTGTTAATTGGTTTATGTGATGAATCAAACGATTTTGAAATGAGATGGATAGCAACACTTTGATTGAATTTTTCACAGAGTGCGGTTTTTTGTACATAAAAAGTATAATAAATCGCCCAAAAGCATATCCGTTTAATTAAAATGAGGTTAACAGTTTACACAGTATTTCTATTGAGACTTATTGGATTATTTTAACATTGATAATAAGGTCTTCAGTTGAAGAGAATGTGCTCATTCCTTTCCGGTGACCGCAGAGTAAATGTAGCCGTGTAACGACTTTCCTGTATTCCAATGTTACGAAAGTGGGACTCTTGTGTCCTTCCGTGGCGCGCTTCTTAACATACGCGATATATCATTGGGGTAAAAATGTCGACCCGTTTGTTTTCTTCCCTGCGAGAAAAAGGTTTTGTTTTTTCCGTCGTTTTTGTAACTGCACATTCTAGAGGACGTGCTATGAAAGTACCCTCTTGTGGTTTCGAACCCTGGAAACTCATGTTATATGGGACCATGTGAAGAATGTTAGCTGCTGAAGTATTTTTTTCACTCCCAGCATTAAAAGGTTAAAAAGAGACATTCTCATCTAAGTAGCACGTAAAATTAGAATTTTCTCATGCAAGATACATAGTGGCAGAATCAAATTGACAGAGATGTTGTGAGAGCAGTAACCCTTTTTCTAATATTGTTGTATTGTATATAAAGATATAACTTTATATTATGATTACATCTGTGGTGTAGAAACTGTTTGAACATTGCATTTGTTGTAAGATATTTACTCTGTATGTACAATGCATTTGACTCCAAGTTTTTTCCTGATCGTCGGAGTTCATTGGGGAATCATTACAAATTGTTTTCCAGAGTTGGGACGTTGGAAATATGTAATTAATTTTCTTGATTATTATCTTGAGTGTGAGTTTTTTGAAAAATTAATTTAGGTAATTTTATTGAGGGAATGACGACCAGATTATGCTGAGAGATCTATTGCCTGACAGCTGAAGTTTTTAAATATTTATTGAACTTTGCAATAAGAAAAATTACTAGACATTTGTGACATTCCTTCAAACGCGAGGGTATTAGTTATATCGTCAAGCGTCGGATTTGGAGGTTAAGGATATTCATAGGTTATACTAAGACCATATAAGATATAAGTGTACGTGATAATTTGACAAATTATGGTTTCAGAAATTACACACTAATGGTTCTTCTTTTCCAATATTGTTCCTGAGTTCATTTTCTCACGTAATTTTGAGTCGACGTCAAATAAACAATGTCTCAACAAGGCCCATACTTCTTTGATCATCGTAATTCACAGTTATTCATGCAGTTTAAGTGTCAAGTTATTTTTCCTGGAATTAAATTTGAATCATCGCGGAAAGAATCCCTTTAAGAGAAATTGCGGATGGAAAAGTACTTTACAACATGGAATACAGTGCTAATGAAATTTAATCCGAACTGTTATATCATACGCAAAGGAAATAAAACTGACTCATTATCCGACTTGCAGCAATTATTATCTACAAACTTCAGATTTTTGTTCAAAACTCTATGTGGGTTTATTCAAATTTGGAAATATTAAATTTAAATTATCTGCTAGTCTGAAATTGTGAATACTTTCTTTTCTGTCCATTTTTAACATTTCTTCTACTTACTAAACTACTGCACCTAAAATTTAGGTCTCTTAATTTCTAAAATAACTGCCAGTGATCTACTAATTTATTTGTTGACCTCTACTGCTGCTACTTTGTTATTATAAATTATTTAAAGCTTATGATTACGCATGATTGATTTTAATTAGTATCAAATAAATACATATGTTATATTTCTAATATATCTGTAAATCAGTGTTTGACACAAGATAAGTTTTCTTTAAAGTTCATTGTAACGAGGATTATATTAATAACGTTAAATTATCATTATTTGATTTTGGCCTCTTCTAACTTAAACCAATAAAAATTCATATTACAGATTTAAAAAAAATGTATTAAATTTTCCTCGACCGTTTACAGGGTGCATTAATATTTTTCATACTTCAATACAATCAAACTGTTCTCAAAGTAATAAGTTAGAGAGAAGAGAAGATTTATCAGAGTGAGGACTTAGCGAAAAATCGTGTACTTATTGTAACAATCACTTTCTCAATATAAGATCACCTGCAGAATAAAATGTTTATGTACTTAAATATGTTTATCGAAAGAGCCAAATTTTGTTTTTTCTTGTTCTCATCTTCAATGCCTCATGGTGAAGCATAATGCGCACTATCAACGACAAAGAGCATCCTTTCTTAGTATTGTATTCTGTATCAGCTCTGTCTTAGAAATTTAACATCGGAAGAAAATGTCTTTCTTCCTTAAATGACATAACCAATTCTCTCGAATATGGAGAAACTCAACTTAATTTCGAGCATTTTCCTAATCATTTCGAGCAATCAATTGTACACTGAATTTTTTTTTCATTTTCTCTTACACGTCCTCCTACAATTAGTTTAATTATAAGAAATAAATTTTTAAAAAATGTTTGCATTTCCACAATTGCTAATTTACTTTGTTTATAGGAGTTGGGGTACCACAAAAATAAAGTTGATCATTTTTAGGTTTCATGGCCGAAAACAATTGGGAACCGCCGGTCTAGACGATCAAGCACACTATTGTTACTCGTCATTCGCGAACGGAAGTTAAAAACTACCTCCTTCACCAGTGCTTCTACATTGTAAAAGAATTTATTGATTTTAATAAAAGTTAAATCCGTCTTGTACTTTATCACTCCATTGCTGTAGCACTTTTTAAATAACTTATAACAATTTCAAAAACTATTTTCTTGCATGATTGTGTTAACGTATGGCTCATATTAATTTAGTTTTATGTGTACTCAACTTTGGCACGGTTGTGTACATTAATTCTGTAGCCCCATCCTGGCCCGGGTTTTTCTCCGTTTTTCCTTCGGGTAGAGGCGGATNTTTTTTCTAGGGGCGTGTTTTTGTAACAATAAATCGTGAATTTAGTGTTTTTTCCACTTTTATGATTTTTAAACACTATACTCAGAATAATCTATAGTTCGATAATAACTTGTACATGTAAATTTACAAACATATTTGCGTTAAATTACAAACATATTGACATTATATATGTATTATAACTCGCAGCTAACTTTTTATCTTATCTAGGAACTTTTGCTGAAATTTTTGAATCCGCCTCTGCCTTAGGGCCCTTGATCGGAATTGATGGGATGGTCCCTTGCTTGCTTCCGGAGAGTAAATTAGTTTATTGTCCTCCACGTGGTCATACGCAGTTTGTACTGTTTTTTGACAATAAATTTATTATTAAATTTATTATTATGAAGTTAACGCGTTTTTAGTGAAACCCAAAGTGCATAACATCAGCTTGGGTGTCTTCAGAAGAGGTAGATTGGTAGAGGGCTGTGTTTGTGTAAATGTCTATTGTCACACTGTGTGAAATTGTAGAAACGGCCGGAAAGAAATTCCAACAACGGTGGGTGAGTTCAGATGGTAACAGATAAAGAAAGGATTAAAAGCCATAGGTTTATGTGGAGTATTTTCTTGTTTAGATGTGAGGAACTCATCTCGTAGTTTGTAAAAGCATTTGTGAATTATTCTGAAGGCATGCAGTTCTGTTTGAATACCTTCTATCGCTCTACTTTCTGTATCCCAAATAGTGGAATGTCCCCCTTCACATGCTATACAGTTAGCATTGGTCCTAATATTTAGAGTTTCTGGCTCATTTTAAGTTAAGGACTTTATCCTAAAGCACTGTATTTTCATATTCATAAAATCCCAAAATACTTTAGTCATAGATTCCTCATTACCAAAAACACCGGTTCTAGAGTTATGAATTTTTCTATTCTTACATTAATTATTAATTAATCTTGCACTTACGCGCATCATTTTTGTTCTCCCGTGTCTTCCTGTCTGTACGTTAATCGGAAGTATTCTCATGCCATTACTACGTATTTTCAAACAAATAGACTCGTAAAATTTCAAGTAATAGAGATTGATGTATTTTATCTCAAATTAGTAGTAAATTAATTGCTTAGTTTCATAATAACGAATTTAAAAATAATTTAGAACTAGGAAAGTACAATACGAGTGATAAAACACTATGTAAAAAAATAGGATCCAACTTTTCAAATGAACGTTTTTGTATGGATTGTATCTTCAAATTTCGTATTGTGTCTAACCTTGGCTATTTAAAGGTAATACACGCTGTTGTTGTGCCAATTTTTATTTGACTACGCCACCTTTCTTTTTATAACGAGGAGAAAAAAATGTTTATCTAAGAAATTTGACAGGATACGGAGAAATGTTTTCTCTTGCTTTAGAAGGTACGTGAGAAAAGGGGTGATAGTACTAGTATATTGTTCGCATTCTTTTAAGTTTCGCGGATATTCGCATGGAAGGAGTATATATGCCTTCTCGTGAACGTACTCCATCGTAATCTGGTTGTCCCAAGACATGCCTGAAAACCTCGAAGGGAAAGCGGAGAGAATAATTGTGTACTTTTACATTATTTCCCATATGGATGGAACGCATTCTTCGGATTATTTTCAACAAGGTTGTAAACCTCCGAAAATCTTTGAAAGTGGACTTTTTCTCTTTACTCGTTTAAGATCTTTTTTCTGGCTTCATTGTTCACGAATTAAATAAAATAAATCGTTTATCTAAAACATAAATATATTGAGTTTTCTGGTGAATGCTTGATGGAGTTGTCTAAAATTCCGTCGCTCTGACGTAAATAGAAATGCTATATCATTTATGCGGGAAAGGGGATGGATCAAATTATTCAGGACACCACTATCTTAGAAACTTGCTATAAATTATAACTTATCGGCTACAGCTATAGAAATTCGCTTGATGACACGAACTTTAACAAATATAATAATTCCTTATCCTTTGAGGTAGGGAATTTGGTCCCCCCACCCTCCGCACTGGAAAAATTGATGTCATTAATATATAATAAAAAGAAAATATTATGTCCAACACTAGAAAAACAGAATATAAGTAGATGAAACGTCTTGTATTTCATAGATCGTCCATTTATTTAAAATTATCTGGTGTAGCCAGCAGATAATATGGAACCTTCCCATTCTCCAGGGCTCTTTTACATTGGAGCGGTTTTGTCAATGTTAAGTTAAAAAATTAAGACAAATCCGAGTCCGATGTAGTTATCTTTAATAATATGATGGAACTGTGTATGAAAGCACCCGAACGATACAGACACAGCACACACACACACACGGACAACACAGAACAACTGAGCAACGAACATCTATTGTCAATACACACATACACAAAAACAAAACAAGGAGCAAGAAAGATCACAAACTTCAGTTAAGGCTGTGATAATAGAAGAGTGCTGGTTATAGGGAATGCAAAGTGGGAGTAAACAGCTGTCACCTTTTTACTTAACTGTGAGATCACGACAATATTGTGAGGAAATACCCACACTCGTGAATATTTGGTAAATAGTCTGAGACAAGCTGATTCCTTGTTTCTTGTAAATGCTCTGTTCATCACGTACAAGTGAGAGTAATAAGGGGTATCATTATCACTTAATTTTTTGTATTTTAATCGAAAGTTGCCTTATTCATAGAAAACTAATAGATTTATTTGCTGAGGGAAAATTGTTGTAATTTTGAAATGTGCCATTGGCACGAATATTTGATCAGATACATAGTACGTTGTGATTAAGTACTAATGAATATATGTAAATGTTTATTTCAAGTCAGTACTTTATTGAATAGAAGTTGTAGGAGACTTGGGGAATAACGGTGCACGGAAGCACAATGAAAATTTGTTACACCCATTTAAGTCAAACCCCTGGAAGTAGTAAATTTGAATAACATCAAATTTTTGTAACGTTATACAAATTTCTCTAAGTTTTACCTTTAATAGTATTTGTAAAGGAAATATATTTACAATATCTTACGTGCACGCGATGTTCCTCACCATATTAGGCAATTCCCTGTAATACAGGAAGTAATTTTGTGCACGTTGTTCTCATGAGTAATTAGACAAAATTAGGGTTCTCAAATTGATTTCAGCACTTTATTTGCATAATAGTTTTCTTTAACTGTCATAATAATATGTTGTGAGCACCTATCATCCGAAAATGTATAATGTAGATCGTACAAAAAATAAAAAGACTATAATGGCTAAGAATAACGACAAGTTAAAAATATTTGGGACAAATTATTATATCTGTGGTAAATTTTGTGTCACATCCAATTTCAATCAACAGTAGTCAATAGACGTGGTACGCAGAATTACCCCGAAGTAGCACGGTTACGAAATGTTTTTGTAAGTGAACTATGATAGGAACTTAACGTACAATAATTGTATAACTAGTAACGTGTTAATATTTCACCCTTGAAACATGGGTGCGATATACACCCACTGCACGCGAAACACCTTCACCCTTCTTTTAACAATAGAACTTCACGGTTCATTAAACTTAAAGTGACTTAAATACTGGGATTTCAATAATGTGAGTTTTGTTTGTATTAATATGTTACTCGGTATTTATACATTACCCCGAAATGTGCGTCTTCAGTTATTCGTGGGATTTATTACTATATTTGAACTAATTAAATTTTCCTTTAAAATTAGTCGCATTAGGTAGTGAATGAATTAATCCAGTATTCTGGACGTAAGTTATTCAAACTTGTCCTACTGTACTAGACTACTTATTTAAACTCGTGAATTTGGACTAGATAATTTCCCCGTGAACGCGAACCAGATATATATTTAACAATAGTATGAACCATTGGTTTGGCCATTTGTGGTAAGACTTCAACGGAGGATGTATACAACTGAAAATATTGTTTTGAATTATCGTCTCTGTTTATTTTCATTGCAGTTGGCGAGAGCTCCAATGTAATATCTATCATAATCAGATCCTGGATTGTGAGCCTGACGATGGTGAGCCACTGCTTCTAGAGCTCTTCCCACCTTTTCCATTGTAGTATTTGTAAATGGGAAATGTAGCGTGCTAATGAAGCTTATCTACATGGAGCGATAGGAGGTACGAGTTGGGTGGTAGGCTATAGTTAGTAAGTGTGTTGGTTAGCTGGGTTTACCAACAACTTGGCCAACGTGGAGGGGTTAGTAATAGTTATAATAATTGATGCTAGCAGGAAGGGGTTAGAGGAAGGAGGGTCTGCTTTTCAGTAGTCACAGCTATATGAACTGGGACATTCATGTGAAAAGCTTCAAATTTTTCTGGAATGACTTGGTGAAGAGCAAGGATGCTACCACCTGAGCCACCAGAGGGGCTCTTCCCACCTGAAATGAAAATAACCACAGACGATACGTCAAAACAAAATTTTCCATTGTACTAACGTGAAATAAGTATTGGAATGACTTGTGAGAAAAACTGCTTGTGCGAAGTTTCAGAATATTCCAGGGAAAAGTTTCGGATCCCGTTTATCTCAAAGATCTTGTCATCGGTTTCCTAGTTGTATCGCTTTCGTTCCTTCACCGAGAGAAGTTAATTGACAACTCTTAAAAGATTGGGTGCAAAGTTCGAACGAATTTGCAACCTGATAAATTTTTACCACTGCTTCTAGATTTATTTTAGCCGAATATTACGGGAACCAGCTAAAAGGAATTGGCATTATATTATGGGGAAAATATACCTAGGAAAGGTGAAAATAAACAAAATGTATCAAGATGTGCATGCGAATAGTCAAGTTTTTAAAATTCCTTTAGAGTTTATTACGATAATACAAGTTCTTACTACTAGTAATATTGCTTAAGTTTATTGCCATGATCATATTTGTTGCAGATTTTAATCATACACGCAGAGTTTAATTTTATCTTAGAATATTACGCTGAATGACAATTAGCTTATTTAGATTGTTACATTAAGATAAAAATTTACAGATGTCTCTGTGGTCTAGGGGTCTATTTTATCTCGTGATCCCAAAGTCGCTGCTACGAGTACCACTCTGAGATTTTTTTAAATTAATTTTTGTGAAGATTGTCCAGTTATATAGAATGTTTCCTTCGAAATTTAAGTAATTTTTGTTTATCACGGTTTCGTTTCGTCCACTTCGCTCAGATTTCTTGGTCAAGTTTACCACTTTCTTTCTCTGAATGTGTACACAAGGGCTGGCACCATCTGCGACAAACGCGTGTGGCTGAGACTGAGTGAAGAAGTCTTCGTCGGCAGGAAAAGTCGAGCCTTTGGGGAAGAGCGTGAATCCATTGCGGATATGGCCTCGTGACGGGCAGGAGGGGGAGTGCGTACGACTGGACAATCGAGAGCGTTGCAGTTTCCGGTGTTGCGCAGTTGCGATATGCTCTAGATATTGGCGAAGTCCCGCACAAACGCAAGTGGCGTCCAACGAAAACCACAAGACATCTAGACGGAAAACGCCTCGGGAGCGACAGGACGTGAAGGGGGCATTTTGAGACGCGATAGATAAAGGAGTTCCTTAGTCGGACGTTTTACCTTCGTTTCGTATTCTCATTCTCGTACTTTTTGTGCCCTTGTTTTACTAGAAAGTTGACGGTACTTATTTACGTGCACAGGAGGATAATGGAAGTGGTGATTCTATGATAACTATGCTATATTAGTAGTTTTCTCCTTTCTCCTCGACGATTGTCACGTTTGTCCTGGGGAACAAACGTATATGAACAAGGTCAGTGATTCAGGCGTGACATAAAACTTCAGTTTGGTGAAGAAAACTAAATGAAAAAAGACAGGAGATGTAAAAGAAACAGAAATTTGAAAATAACTTGTTTACCTTTAGCTTTGTGATATTTGTGATAATGTCATTTGAAAATAAAAGAATAAAATATTCTTCTAAAATGATGTTTTTTGATAACGAGAAGAAGATATAAAGTGCAGAAACACAATTTGAGAGAGGCTTTAACGGTAGAAATACACGATAGAAATGATTGGAATGGATATTGGCTTAAGCCACTGTTCTAAGGTACGCTGACCCTGAGGTACGCGTAAGGGTTTCTTGGCCTGGACACTGGAAAAAGGAGATGTGGCCAGCATCACGCTCCGGTGAATCTGACTCCCGAGATAGGCCCGGTACTTGTTTTTTCTTTTCTTTTTTGGTTCATAAGATTGTCAACATCGATATATAATTGTGCCTTTGTTAAACTCTTTATTCTATTTGACGGTGAAGTCTGTTCGTATCAAAATTTTGACCCCTTTTTCACCTACTTCCCGATTAGCTACAGATTTCAAGTTTGGAATGATGCTATTTATACCCTGTTTAAATTTTCCCCTCAATTTTCAACCGATTCCCGTTGTTACGTATCGTCAACTACGCAGCGTAAGCGAAAATACCTCTCGGACAATTACATGAAAAAATTAGTTCATGCAGACTGATCATTAAATGTCGGTTCATTGACAGAACGTTCCCCATGGAACACTCTATCAATTAGTGAAAACAATTAAAATCCTTTGAGAAGTTACTGAGAGCAATCCACAGACGCGTATACGGTGAACGTGTACTACGAATTGATAGATTGGTATATTTTACGTACTGCTCCCCTAAAATTTATGCCTTTTAAATTTATTAAATATGAGCCTACATTAAAATGTTGACGATCTGAAATCGAGAACAACTTCACTGACCCGTACGTACTATTTGATGTGAAATGTACTTTTTGCACCCATGCTTTTATTTTCACCCCTGTTCAACGAAGATAAAGTTATTTTATTGTATTCGTACACTCCAGTTGTCGACGTATAAAAACATCAAAATAACTTTACTTAGTACTTTTTATTACATTGAAGAAGTTGCGCTTGCCGAATAAACGCACTTCTTTGAATTCTATTTTCAGCATATTTATTTTTGGCCGTCAGACAGGTACTGAATTCACATACGCTAATAATAACTAAGAAATGACATGGAAACCAATAATTTTGAAATATGACATGTGATACATTTAACAAGCTGTGTCTCTTATGGTAAATCCCGTTTGTGTCTCTTATGGTAAATCCCTCTAAACGTGTTTTGGACGTTTTTTTTCTTCCTGGAGGTATTACCCTTTCAAATGACGTATATTGTCGGTAATTTAATAGCACTAGCTGGAGGAACAATCGCCTGGACCGTGACATGGATTCTTGCGACAGTCTTTGAGTGTCAAGTAAATCTAAAAATTCCTAATGGTAAGGTAATATGCACGGTATGTGTATGAGACTGAGACACTACACGTTTAATAGCATTTGTCAACCACGGTATGCCGAAGAGTGAGACACGGGTGCGATGAAGACGGAGGAATATCTTTCTCAAAAAATGTGAACCGCCGAAACAGTCAGAATCAAAATGGCAAAAACACTTTGCTTGTAAAGAAAAAAGCACGCACCCTCGCCGAGTATATACACAGGAGGTGGCGACGGTGGCGGCGGTAACGACGAACAGTGAAAGCGATGCCCAGCTGTCTCTGGACCAGCCGACGCCCGACCAATGGGGAGCCTCTTCAGCGCCCTGCGGTGAAAGTCCACAGACGAGCCGTGGAAAGTGGAGACCCATACGTAGTAGTAGAAGTAGTCGTGGAGTGTGCGGGGCGCCAGAGTGCGGATTACCCCAAGGGTCTGACTTTCGTTTATGTCGTCGAGTGCGTGTGAGGTACCATCGGCGGATGCCGCTGCCGCGGAGCTGGAAGCCAATAAATGTTCTTCTTAGTGTCTGGCATGTGGATGTGAACCTTGTTGTATGGGTGTGACGCTTGTTTTGTGTTATTAGTAGAATAATCAGTGTGTTTTCGTAGTTCTTTTAATAGCTTTTTGGATACTTCAATAAAAGTATGTTGAAAACTGAGCGGTTCTGTCAAGAATGAACGACAATAAGAAAGAAATGATGAATTGTTTCGTGTGAAAAATGTATTAAGACACACGAGTGGAAAAAAATTAATTCTGCTCGGGAGACAAGTATGGTAAGTTCATCACATGAGTATTGTGAATGAATTGATTTACTCATGATTTTGATATCACTGGATTTAATTGGTTTCGGGATGTCCTTCGTAATTTTGTAAATGGTTTTGCTACATACTGATTTTTTTAAGGAAATCTAAATGTATCTTTTCCTATTTTTTCTTAACGATAACGATGTGTTTCCCACTGTGAAACCCTGAAAACAGCTTAGACGTTAGAGCTTCATCGGTTATGCATGGTCAAGTGCGAGCGCATGTAGCGATCCAAGGTCAAGAACAGAGAAATTGCGAAGTGAACGTCTAAACCAGATTAATGCTCGGGGAGAAAGCGAATACAAAGAAATCCTCTGCTACTACAACAGCTATTAGGTGAAATCTGTGCTGGCCCGTCTCCATAGAAGAAAATTGGATTCTTTTCTCGTGACAACGCATAAGCTATTTTCAACATGTATAAAATTAATTTCTTGCTACTACTAAAACATTGCAAATTTACTCCAAAACTAAAATAAGTGATTAACAATGTGTATTGAAATTAGATTTCAATTCAATCACATGTATTGTTTGTATTTTATTACACACAATATTTCAGAAAAAATGGAGTCTCCATTTTTTTACTATTATTTAAATAGTTATTCCTCGGGAAATTTTTTCTGCTCTTTCAAAATTCAGAGGTTTGTTTATTCTTAATGAAGACTATTTATACTATTTGTGTGGGAGTTTTCAAGTATTATTGGAAACTAGTTTTTTGAAATATATTTATAATACTTTTTTGAACGCTCCTGCACTGTATATAAATATTGCCCAAACGTAGAGCTCAATAAATTATTCAGACACAATACATACGGGTAAAGAAATATGTGACAAGTTAAAGTCGAGCAAGTACACAACCAAATTGAATGTTTAATGTAAACGCTGGAACAGTTTACTTCGCAATTTATTATATTATCATCAATTTTATTGCTTAATCCTTTACCAGACCATCCACAATTTTGTTGTAATTTAAGTGTGCTTGTCGTTTCTCTCTGTACAATATTTTTATTTCATTTTTATACTTTATTTTCGAGAAATCGGTGAATTATTTCAAAATGTTCTTCCCTTTATAACAGTGTGTAATGATATCTCATTCTTTGCTTGCAGATCGTGGACAAACCGTCTCAGTTGTAACTGAAGAGTTGTGTTGATCGTATGATCGCAAAGAATTAAGTCCTATTTAACCAACTCGGCCCGCTAAACCTTGGGGATAGTAAAGGGTGCGGAGTAGAATAGACAGCAGACTGGTAGGAGAGTGCCTTCGGATCTTGTATGTAAATGGGAAACGCTTGGAGATTCCAGCATCCGAACAAGCGAAGAACCGCGGCCAGACGATGTTGAAAAAAAACGAAGGGTTTGTCGGAGGGCTGCAAGCATTGAGCAAGGGGGCAGGAGAAGCGGCGGCGGCGGCGGCGATCGAGGTGACGGTGACGGTGGTGTCGGTGGTGGGTGAAGCGACCGCGCTTGGGCGTTGCCATTGTGACGGGGACGGCCCAAGTGGCAGCGGTGTGGAGAAAATGGGGCCAACCCGCACAGCTGAGCGGTAAGTACATTCCGCCAGATACGGAGTCTCGAAAGTGACGTCTTTAAGGTTTTTCAAAATATCTATCAGGGAGTTGTTTTCGTTCCTGTAAAAATAATCCAGAAAACGTGACTACCCTTCACTGAAGCGTTGTATATTTTCATCATAACGTCCGTGCAAGTCCACTCATCATAGAGGCACTCCAATTTTTGTTTTGTTTTAGATCATCTACTGTATTAAATGCGTTTAGGTGAATTACCCTAAATATGGATTTTGCCTCGTGAGATCATCTAAGAGTCCAGCAAATACTGATTACCTTTTTTCCCTTTAAGAAACCATTTTACCTTCGGCGAACAGAATTCTTCGAATGGAAAGCAATGTCAAATATGTCCATTATACTCACTGAAATGTGTTCTTATTGAGCTGAATGAATTAATGTTTGTAAAATAAAGGAACAGGTGAGTTGTAATTTCTGGTGTATTTTTGCTGAGATGTTAAAGTTGCTTTTCTTAGCTTAATACATAGATAATAATACAACTTGAGCTAAATTGAAAAAGACTTTCTTTGCCGTTTACATACATTTACCGAAAATATCAGAACTTTTGTTTATGCTGTCGAAAATAAATTTATTGTTCCAGTGCATAAATGATAAGTCATAGGGTTCATGTAATTTTAAAAATGATATGCTCAAATTGAAATTTATCGGTGAGTAAATAATTTGCACATATATGTATTAATACTTGGAGCAGATAAAAAGTTACAATGTTTAACTCAAGTTACACTCCGCTCAGTTATCGTCACCTTGTTGGCACGGATAGATATTGGGAAGACCGGCCAAACAGGGTAAGAATTTTTCCTACCTACCATTATAGAAATACAAACACCACACGTGTTTTACGAGGTGTTCATATCGAACTATAAATACAAGAATTATCAGCAGAAAATTTGTGAATTATTTTTTAAATACATAAATGATTTTAAATTCAAATATTGTTATGTATGGTATTAATTAATATTTTATGCCAACAGTGATGATGATAATAATAATGTCAAAATAAAAGTTGAAATTGAAGAGATGTTTACTTCAGTGAATAGAATCTTATTGTCTCCTTGTGATTCAGACTTTCTTCATCTAACTAACTTGCAAAACAGTAAAATGAAAAAGATGTGGCTTAATATTTTCCATAAATTTAATATAACGTGTTCTGTATAATGTTTGTGGGTTTAAGAGTACTTTTTCAGTATGGGGTGTTTCTTACGTCGTCGAAGTGTTTTGTTTTAGGAAGAGGTACAATTTCTCGTTATTATTGCACTTTCATATTATCTTGCATCGTTGAGAGAGCATTCACACTCGTTCTTGACTAGAGACATTTAATTGATTACTCTTAAAAGTCTTCCCCTTGAAACATTGTTTACTCGAATAATGCATCGATACCTTCCATCTTAAATTTATTATTTAAAATTCACCTTCTCAAAAATATAATAAAACATCAGTCAATGTTTTATCAAGAATGAAGTATTTTTGTTTTAGATTGCTCTGAGGATACGTTTCGTCATTTATGACGTTGTCGTTATACTGTGTCACATATATAACCTGTGCCTCAGTAATTGTTTTAATGCAAGAAAGAGATTTCATAATTTACCTAATAACTATATATTTCCTCTGTTTTGAGAGAGAGAGAGAGAAAGCGCATCAAAGTTACTTTTGTTTTTATAATTTCATGACATAGGAAGAGCGTCTTTTGCCGACCACAAAATGTCCAGTATTACTCAGTCTCTACCAATTTTATTCAATCGAGCTAAAACGTTCCTCTCTGTATACGTAGACCAAAAGTTTATAGCAAAATCAAGTGGATGAAATATAATAGTCAAAATACCTTCTTCTCTTAAAGTAAATATTATGAAATTTAATATTATTGTTATAGTATTAGCCACTACATTCTATCCGAATATTACATAACATCATTTACCCTCGCAATAATTGATTTGTTATAAAAATTAAGAATCCAATTTTATCGAAAAGTTGTAATTTCAATATTTAAAATATAAAAGGATTATTGTATTTCTTAAATTGAAAGAATTGCAAAGTTTATTTTTTTATTAAACTAATGCTCCTGTATTTTAATGTGATCAGTTCAATCAGCTGGGTTTCCAGAGGCTATTTGTATATGCTTGAAGGAGAGAATCTTTCCATTCATATTTTTTGCGAGTTTCGTTGCAAATGCTATTGTTAGAAAAATATCCTCGTAAGCGAATAGTTGTACAACACTCGCGAAACTTTTGTAATTGTATATTTGTATTCGTGAGAAGAAGCAAATTCGTTTAGGTTCTGTAGCGACTATTGTAGTAAAATCCAGCTCACACATTGCCATCAAAATCAAGATATCTCGTATCTGGTGTTCAATTCATAGAAGATTGCTTTACGTCTCGTCATGTTACTGTGTAAATATCTCGCTATATATTGACAATAAGTCGTGGAATTTCATGACCTGCTCCCGTGTAAAAGAGTGATGTTATTGATATTGATGTATTGACACATATCAAATCATAGATTACTCAAGAATATACAATATCATATGTTTCATAAATAATATTAAAAATTAATACATTTCATTATAGATTTTTAATGCTTTAAAGCTTAATAACAGAATGTTTCGTCAACAACTTAATTTAATTTCGTACATATTGGTTTCTCTCTTCTGGTTCCATATACAGAATATTTCTGAATTCCACGTAAACACTTGGAGGGGAGGTAAAAAACCATCTATAGGAATCAGAATCACATAGAGAAGCAGGATTCCTAATGTCGCCCTCAAGTAATAAAGACAAAGCAAGGACACGAGACAGAAAGCAGTATTAGGCGCTTATTATTTAAAAATGCCGGGATTTCGATCCACAGCATTCAACAGACCCTCTTCCAAGTCGATTATTCGTGTTGGTCACACCCACCCCGTGACCTGCATCGGAACTCTGAAGGATCCACGTTCTGATGTACATGGGCGAACATTTCCTTCAGTGGATACTTATAAGGAATGCAGAATTAGGAAGTAGATTTAGAAGGAGATGATGTTAGGAAACGTAAGGTACCGAACCAACGTTGGTCTGATGTAGGTGAGAAAACTTGAGCTGAAAAACTCAGCCAGTTTGACCGAAAGGGGTATCAAACCCGCACACTCCCGCTCAGCACTGTGTTGGGAGCGATGACGCTGTCGTTAGTTGCATAGATTCTTTCGTTTGATGTAGTGCTTCAGGAAATAAAATAAATTTTCGCAGAAAATAAAATATTCCTTTGTTCTATGTCCGAGCCTGCTTAAGGCTCTTCCTAAGTGAACTATTTCGCTATGAGTAGCTGAGAAAATTTATCTTATAAGTTTTTAAAAATACGTTAAAATGCATCAATGGAATCACTTTCTTTAAAAAAGTAATAAATGTCTAGTATTCCTAGCGCAATAGAGTCGGGGAACATGATGAAATATTTTCTTTGATTGTTACGACTGGAAAGTATTGGAATATCAGGACAATAAACTTTTCTTTTTTCATATGAATCATGGTAGTTATTAAAAACGAAGTATATTCTGTAAGACACTTTCTCGACCCATGAATATACCTAGACTCTTGCATAGTATTTTGTAATCTATTCTCTGGAGACGGAGTTAATGAACAAAAATATCTTACAAAACATGAAGGAAATCGCCCTCTTTGTTTAGTCGAACGGAACGCAATTTTAGACTAATAGGTCATGCATAACTAAACACCCTTCTTTATACTTTCTTGATTCTTTCAGTCGTGACTAACTTGATGTACGGTTGCTAATTAGAATATCTTGATCGCGTGAACAAATCTTTGTCAAGTTAAAATATTCCATATTACTTCCAGAACTGATTGACTTTTTAACTTTTCCTATCGAGTGCGCAAGTATGTTGTCGTCTGTATCCAGCGAAGAAAATGGTGTTGATGTCAATGTTAAGTAATACCCCTGAGTCTTACATAAATCAAAGTTTCTGTGTACCAGGGTTCCTTTGACATGAATTCTAGGAACCATTGTTACTACAATAGACGTTAGCGGTCGCTTCAAGTAAAACCGAGGAAAACCTTGGAGACAACGCTTCAGGTTTCCCACTGTCCGCCAATTGCTTGGATCAGGGGTTATTTTTCCTCTAATTCAATGAATGTTTACATTTTTCTTTGTTTTATCACTTTTTGTTGTGCAATTTCGTGTTGAAGTAGATATCAGAAATAACCTGGACTTATTTTTCATAAATTTCTTCTTGAAAAAGATCTTTATCAGGATGAATATCATTAAATGCAAGCCTCAAAACTAATTATCCAAAATATGTTCGGAGGGAAAATCAAAAAACAACATAGGTACATACAGAAAAAATACTTTTTTCTATCTTAATAGAATAAGTACTTTTAAAGCTTTTTTCGTATCAAATTAATCCGGTATTGTGCTACTGGATTACATAACAGGTTGGTTAGTTTTTTATTATTAGGTACATAGATCTGAAATACTACGATATTCCTTGTTTACAAGGATATCTGCCCAAAATGAAATCTCCAATCAATGCACAGCTCTCAAGAAATGTGTCCAAACTGATGTAAAAAAATCATGATTCTAGCGGGTGACACCAAGAACCAGGCACAGCAATATTACTTCAGAAGCGACCTCTGAAATCACCTGCGACTAGTTATTACGCATGATAAATATGAACAATAAATTACACCATGGAAGCAAAGAACATACCAGTACCAAAAGTCACGTTCGTCCAAACCGGAGTGAAAACAATTCACGTCGTATTTCACCGTTGTATTTTATAAACATGATTCTTTTATTTTATTTTTTTGCGTGTGATTATTAATTGTGAGTTGTACTATTTACATCTAAAAACTACTCATCAATTAAGGACAAGGTAGCTAATTGATGTAACAAACGATGGCTTAGACTCATGAGATAATAAAGAAATCTTGAGAAATTTAAGCATATACTTAATTATATGTTAACATTTATATATTTGTCAATAGAAGTAAATTAATTTTTTAAATTGAATTTTTATGTTAAAACCTTTTACTAAAAATAAATTTCTATAAAATACAAAAATTAGAAAATTTTTCATGCGTCTTTGTTACTAAGTAATAAAAGTAATTTTAATATTTATTTCTTTAATTAATCTTTTTGATAATAAAAGTAAATTTCAACAATGAAAATATATAAAACTAAAAATATAATTTTCTTATGAAGGAAATTATTTAACTGATGGGAGTTCTGTCGCTGAGTTTGCGTCATGGTGTTATCCATTACTCTCTACTTCGGTTACATGGGTCCATTTGTGACTTCATTGGCTAATTTTATTTTCATTGAATTGACTAATTTCAATGATTTGAGGATTACATATCATATTCCGAAGTCTTTCGACGTATACTATATCTACCAAGCTAATTGGTATATTATACATACCACTTCGGAAATATTAGCTGCTCACAATTCCAGGTTTCATTATTGAGGTTCGTCGTCAAAATCAACATTTCCTAACACAACTTCAGGCGATTATTTGAGACTGTCAGTTTTATAAATATAGGGATATCCCATTGAATAGTACCTGTACAGTGTTTCAGATATTTAAAAAATATGAATAGACCGTTAGACGTAATCAATTCCACCCTGTAAACTCTTTGTAACCGCGTAAGTAATCTAATTAGGGATAAAGTTAAATTTATTACTTATAATGAAAAATATAATCAAGTTCCTTATAATAAAGAATATATCTGTGATTATACCAACTTAAATATTCTTAAATATCTAAAGCGGGGCCAGACTGAAGAGAGAGAATGCTTGTGTGCAGGCAGACGCTACCCCCCTCAGTCTTGACTACCATTAAGTTTACATCTTAAGCTATAGACACATCTGCGTTTTTGACGCAGAGCGGAGCAATTTTTCCGCCGACCTGTGTTATCTCATGGGCAAAGACACACCTAGCGGGCGCGGATCCATTTTTCGCCCACTGCTTGCAGCGGAGATCTCCGCTCATTTCTGCGAGCCGCCGGGGAGACAGCACGTGTTATCTTATGGGCAAAGAGACATCTAGCGGGCGAGGAGCGGAGCGGAGCGGACCTTGTCACCTGCTGAGGTCACAAGTGTTAAAAGATGGTTATATTGAGAGAAGCGAGGAAAACGGCGGGTGATTTCTTTCACGGTGCTTCTCTTGAATTTCATTTCCTTCAATTTCTATGGACGGATTATTAATTATATCAATGTTCATATTAATTATTGCAACACTGAGTTATAATATCACTGAGTATTTGTCCTAGTGCTTCACTTCTTTATAAAAAAAACTTTTCGCGTCCTTTTTAGTGGAGTTCGTTTTTCTCAAGCTCTCTAATTTTCGTGTTTTACTATTTTTGACTTCTTCTCGTATTCTTCTGTTTGTACTTTAGTCTTTTGAGATTTTCGTTATGTAATTATCAAAAATCGTGGCGGGGTTTTAGTTAAAAAGAGAGAAATGCGTATTTTCACATCCACATTTTAAAGCTTTACATTTCAACTATTTGTAATATTTGTTCCTCAATTTGAGTTCTATGTCGTACTATTTTTGTGAAGTCAATGCGAATCTTTGTGCCATAGTGTAAGTGTGCATTGTGTTGTGTTTTTGGTTGTCTGTGTATTTTAAACGAACTAAACACGACTTCCTAAAATTCTAATAGAAACTTGGCGAGCAGGGATGTATCAAAATATTGGGTAATTTTGTCTGTACAGTTCGCTTTTAATTATCAAAATTACATGATATTAACAATTTTGAACATATATGAAAGATTCCTACAGTTGGCTTTATTTAAAGCGTAAATTAAAAAAAATTATATTACTACTTAAATTTAACTGTTTTAAAACAAAAAAATATTGAGTCAATCATGTTAAGTATTTTGAGAGGTGGTTATCTATCAATAATTATTGAAAAATTACGTGGTAAGGGTACATTTTAAAAGGGAATTATATTTGAATTAAATTAAAAAGCGTTGTGTAGTTAGCGGGCAATTGCATGGATGCTCTATACAAGACCTGCGTGAAGCATGTGTGTTTTCGTCCTGAAGTGACCTTGTTCCTTCCACCCCTACTCACGTTACCCTACTGCCCGCTGACGTCCGCTCCGCTAGGTTTGTCTTTGCACAAGCGGAGCGGAGAAAACGCGAATGTGTCATTAGCATTAGACGTGTGTACAAATTCAATGCGACTACCCATGCTGTACAGTAGCGCTGTCCTACTAGAGGCTTGCGATACTTTTTTGCGGACCGTAAATTATAGTACATTTTACTCGTACATCAAATTTTTCATAAAACGTTGGGGGGCACAACTTTGTGTAATGAATATATAACAACTATGCTGTCAGAATTAATATATGACGTGGCATGTCCTGTGAGAGAAAATAAAAAATTGTCATACATTACAGTATACCTTTAATTACAGTGTTACATATTAAAATACTTTTTATAAATAAAGAAATTTATTTTTATTGTAAGTTAAGTTGTTAAGTTGTAAGATAAGTTGTACAGCGCTGCCATGTTTGTTGTCAGTGTCCGTCAAAGGTAATGCGGTAATGTTTCAGTAACACGTGGTATGGTTGTATTTTGTTGACACATTATCCTCGGCTTCCGAAGATGACCTCTTAATGTGTCTTTGTTGGACAACAATCTGTCATTACTGGGTTGGATTTTTAAAATTCGTTTTAACTAATTTACTTCTAATCATTTATTTAAAAATGTAACCAGCACGGTGTATTAACATTATCACATGAGTCAATATATAACGAAGCGAAAATTTCCGAAATCGCGTCACACCATCAATCCACTTATCATTTTTTGCTATTGCTCCTTTATCTAGTATTTAAACTACCATTCGTATTTAAATTCTTCAAAAAATACTCGGAAAAACGTTTTAGTTTTTTAAAACTTTGTAATTGAAGTAACGAGGAAATGTTAGTATATTTAAAATGTATTTCATGAACTGTTTGCAGCTATGTAATTTATGTTTGGAACCATGCACAGAAATGTGAAAAACAAATACAAAAACAATTGACTGGGTGTTAATAAAATCACGAACAATACCAAAAAGCTTGAATACACCTCTCATCGAACCCTTTGAATATTTCTGGCGAAGATAGTGTTGGAGACATTTGTAGATACTCTGAATCGTCCTCATTGTATCTGTTGTAGTTCGCAGATTGAGCATGATCTGAGTACGTTTAAATATTGCCACAATTTTGTTCGGATACTTGAGCAATAAATATAGGTACTCGTGATTCTTAGCTGAATTAATGCGTATCGTGAATTTCTTGGTTTTTTTACGGTAAAGTCTTTTACGTCAATGAAGAGAGAGAAAGGCAAGTTAATTGGCTAATGTTTACGAAAAAACTAATTTCATACCTAATGTGTCATAAACAATTAAAAACAAATTCAGGTTTCGGGAAGGGCTTGATGGAACGTCGGTGTTGTCTTTACATTTGAACAGTAGGATGCAATTTTCTACACCAAAAACGTGACCCACATATACATAATTACAACTTCATTTATGTTATTTTGTCCCCAATTAAATTGCCCATCCCTTACCGTTTTGCTTTCTGTTTATGAAGCTACACCGTCGGTCAGTTTTGATACAAAAACAGTGTTTGAATCATGTACAAAGAATTAGAAAATACTATCAATATCCGATTTTACATTAGAGGTGGCTCATAACTTCCATCGCAAACATTCCTCTATACCTGACACTGCAGTTTTTAACTCGAGTAAACTCATCTATCACACATACAATATGCAAAAGATTTTTTTCTCACGTTTCCCTTAATAATTATCGTAAGATCTAGGTCCAAACGTGTTTCTCTAACGGAGGGGTCAAATAAAGGGAACATCTTGAATTATAGTTTGCTTTGAACTGTTAAAGTACTTTATTTTCCATTATAACATTTTCGATTTAGTGGTATTCATTTTTCATCATGGTTTCCCGAGAGGTCCCATTCCGAATTTAAAACGCAGTTTAGAAGACAACTGCAGTGGATCTAATTCCCGAATCACAATTCTTTTTTTCGTTTCGTCCGATGTTAATGAAATTATTAATCTGTTGTATGGGACTTTATTAATTTATTTTACGTTATTTTAGAGAATACCAATTTTTTCCCAAATCTATGTTTTGTGTGTTATCACCTGTATCACACATGAGTTGTATTGCCGTAATAGGAGGGTAAACGTCTTGAACAATTTCGATTCAAGTGCAAAAATACTGCTTCTTTTCAAACCTGCGTCTGCGTGTTTGAGTAAAGTATGTGAAATTTCTTCTCGGGAAAAGTCCTAGGGTAATTTTAAAAGTTAAATACATATTCCGTGTGATGAACATTACTTATGAAGGAAGTCAACTGTTGCGTGGTTCCAAGTTTTCGCACGTCAATTAAGTAAAAATGTGTAATTGAAGAGTTCGTTTAAAAAATGTACAGAAAGTTGCAATCCATAAATTACCTCATTTGTACTTGAATATGCTGAGACAGGAAGAAATGCAAGTTTTGTGTGAATTTCACGTAATTTTCTCCAGCATTGACGCACATTCCTGGTGACAAGGGACAGCTTCTTCCTGTGTGAAAAAAAATCCATTCTCATAAATGGAGATTCTGTCTTAAAGTGTCATATCCGTGTCAGAAAAGTTGAGACAACATCGTTATATATTTATTTATTTGCGGAGAGGTTACATAAATTTGATAATTAGGAATTTTTTAAGAGTTGTTAGTACAGAACGATGAATATTGAAAATTACACATACCATGAAAAGAACTTTCTAGTGCTGAATTAATGTATCCACAAATGTCTACGCACTCAAAATAACGTCATTCACTGACCGCAAATTTTTTTTTCCCGTCCTAGAATTCAATTTTTGCAGTCACATCACTAAATTTTAGTCTTTTTCAGTGAGTGTTGTCACCACAAAAATGTATTATAAGTTCACAAGATCATCAGTAATGAGACTTCATCTTGAAGAAATCTCTTGCCCCATTTCCTGCTATCTTTGGGGTAGGGTAAAGTGAAAACTGTCTCGCCATATAGTCCCTATAGCGATGGATCTGTCGCTCACGCGATTCTACGTTGAGGTGAGAAGCTGACGATAGCAGGGTAGCCACAGGGGAAGCACCCCGTTTCAAGGAGACGGCGGAAAAGCAATCGTGCCAACAGCCCCTTCAGTTAACTAGAGATGCGCTGGAGTACATCAATTGAGGCGGATTGGAAAACAACACTGAGAAGGATGGAAATGAGAAAGGGTGAGATGAAAGCAGGGTTACAGATGCAGAGATGAAATAGATGTGTCGGGATGTAGAGAAATGAACATGTACACAGAGAGTTGATAATGTAGAAAAATAAGTCGAAAAGACAACTTGGAAACGTGTCAGACCACGAGTGGGAGTTTAAGAGAAGTTGGAATGGGAGAGAGATCAACTGGTGACTTTTCATTGATGATGCTTCTGGAAAGGATGTGAACGATCATTCTCACGCACTTTCGAAATAGAGATAAATGCCCTTCTATCAGTCGTGTAATATAGAAACGATCCACTGAACATGGAGGAGAAGGAACACTGAACTAGGAGCAGTAGAATACAAAACGTGATGCACTTACATAAAACTTTGGATATCTTATTCAATAATATAATTTGACATTTAACTTTTTAGAAATAGTATGAATATCTACTGAATACATTTTATCGAAACCACGTTTTTTTGTTATGTATCATGATAATATTCACCTAATTAGGGAAGACGAAAAACTCAGTAGACAATTTAAATAATGTAGAACGGTTGTAACAGCTGACAAAAGACACGTTAAGCTGAAGATACATTCGATTTGACGTTCTTGCATTTGAGAACACGATTCCCCTGATACTTTTGATGAACAATACACAATTTCACTATAGGTTTCGTAATCGTAAAGGCAATATGACATTTTAAAATGTGACGATTCAATAATTGACCTCCTAATCTCCAGGAGAACGGAATTTTGTAAAATATTTTGCGAAATAGTCTTATTAAATAACAATTTAAAAGTTTATATCACTGAATTATTTGCCATTTTTGGCAAAGTAAGCATGGAAACAACTTCAACGGAGACGATATAACCAAATATGGTTTTCATTTCAGTAAATTATATTTAAAATAGGTTTGCAATATTGCAAGCGTGTCTCCAAATTTAAATATATCCCTTATAATTTAAAACTGCGTAACTGCGATTATTTCTTGGATATTTGTTTTGTTTATTGGTCCACCATGAATTATGTTAAAAGATTTTGTCCGTTATTCTTTGTCATTGTTTGGTTTTCAAGATACTGTGTGTAGTATTCAGTATTATGTTAGAAAAACGTTTGATAGCAATGTATAATTCCGGTAAAATAATATTTTTTTTGTAGCAGAGATAGGTTTGTAACCTTATAGTGAATAAAATAAATCTAACTGGTTTTTGAGATATGTATATTGTTTTCTGAAGTGACGAATTTTTTGTTTCATAATTCATTTGTGCTCTAGTCTAATTGACCGGAGTATCTCATATTCAAATTTAAAGGTTCATATGGTAAATTGCATTGCTTTAAACTTCCCACCTTTTAATGATTAGATGTAATGGTATTTCAAAACGCAGTGCAATTCTCCAAGAAAACTATTGTAAATTTATGATCGCTTGGGCAATCATTTGAAGTTTCTCCCCGTTTAAATGAAATTCTTTTACCGTAATTCGATTTGGGAGAAACGTCAATCAAAAGTTCATTTACCGGAACGCATTATTACTTTATGCGGGAATGAAACGGACGAAAGCGCAAATGGGCGACAGTGTCCTTCCCGCACAATACGAGTAATCGCACAGTCTCTTTTTTCCTGTTCTCCAATTAATTTCCCCTTTAGTACCATAACATTAAGCAACGACAACGGTCGCGTGGAGTCGCCGTGTCGTCCTACGCAACCGCCGACCCTCTGGTAGTTACCAGGAAAAATCGATGAAGGAGTCTGTTTCACAGGTTGCCCGTTTCTGGAAGTGCTCTCGAGAACACATTCATTATTTCAGTTGTAGCAATGTTCTGCCATGTCTGTATTGGGTAATTTATATATTTTTCTTTGTATATATTTATCTCTTTTGTAAAGTGACTTAGTGACTGAGAAGGAAATAAACTTATAAGAAGAGAGAGAAAAAAAGAAGATGAGAGCCATTGATATGTCGGTTTTCATCCGTTTCGTGAATACGGTAAAGGGTTGGAAAAAACACGACGAAGCCTAGAGAATGAGATATCGTACTAGTGAAAGACTAACTCTTTCAATTATCTAATAAAAATAATTGTTTAAAATTATTGAAATATTGTTTTCTTAAATTGCATTCTTTGTTCGACAAACATTGATTTTAACATTATCGCTCACCTTCAATAATAATAGAATCACTGCTACTGACAAGGAGAGAAGTTACAAATTTTAGAAAAATTCGTTTTTGTTTTGGACCAAGTCTCATGGCACTGAAAAGCTTGTTAGTGCCTCTCTCATCTCTTGTAATTGTACATCATGTTAGGAGTTGGCACTGGTGGTACCATCGTCATAGTTGGTTTTGAGAAGGAGGCAAGTACACACTGCGATGCCGTGAGCATACTTACGACATGCCAATATTCTATCCCATTCCTTCTTTTATGCTAAATATCTCGCATTTTGTAAAAATCATTTGTAAATGAAACAGAATCACCTTAGGTGCCCAGTAAAATAGCAATAAATTTTCTTGTTTGAATTACTTAAGTCATTCCGCCACTGTACACAAAAACTGCTTTTCCTTTTCGGTGTTTACCGCGTATCCTAAGTCAATGCCTTAATTTTCTTATATTTTCTTCTAGAAATTATCTTCCATTTTATGAGAGGAATTTGATAACATTTTTAGTATCGCCTCAGGCAAAAAGGCCAAAATGGCGCAGTTCTAAAATCTTGAACATCTCTTGGTCAATTAATTTCTGTTGTGTGACTCCAGACAGCAGATTCGTGCCAACCTTGTAGTCAGGGTTACTCTGAGAACACATAACTAGTGTGGGACCACAAAAGTAGGGGAGTGAGTTTATCACAACCTGTTATTATTTAAAAAATACGATTTTGAAAAATTATGTTTTTGGGGAACTCGTTATAACAAAATTACGCTCGTCTTTCGCACGTCTGTTCAGAAAGTTAGTCAGTAAAATATCTTTCATTTAGGCAGAACTGAATTGCGGGAGTCAGTCACGATTCAGTTAATTCCATGAAAGGTATTTGTCATATTTTTGCTTTAGTTTTTTTATGTATTACATCAAATTTCCTCTAGAAGGGTAAAAGTTTCCAGGTTAAAACTAAGAATATTTTCTAATGCCTTATTACACACCAGTACTAACAGACAAAAGCAGTTACATTTTTATAAAAAATGGTTTTGTATGAAATACCGGTTGTTTATGGGCAAGCTGTACAAACACCAGTCTGAATTAATTATGGGAGGGGGGAGGTCATGAAGCAACCGGAGATCTGGCGTTTTCTAAAAGCATTGAGAAAAAATCAATTGCACATTTGCGCCACTGCCATTAGAGTATCGTTCAAAACATTTACCTCTATTATGCTCTTTAATAACTTTACAAGAGTAGTATTTACATTAGTTCATGAATCGTTGTGGTAAAGATATAGTCGTTTCCATTACGAACCTTTCTCAGAACCATTTACAACGAAACAATTCATTTCTTATTTCTAAAATAAGAATGTACTTTTATAAATATTACGAAATATTGCATGTATTGGTTTCACTATATTCTGTACTTTTTGTTCTAATGCACATTGCCATCAATTATCATACTATTATGACAATTTGTACAATTACCTTTACTATTATGACAATTTGTACAATTACCTTTACTGTTATGACAATAAGTACTTAAAATTTAAGGTTGAAGGAAAATTTAATACTCTTATAATTTTTAATAAGATTGTTGTCTGTACTAGTTACTGATTACATGAAGAGAATCTTTGCCAAGTTTGCTGGCATCATCAGTTGAACGAAGAATAATACATACAAAGTTAGCAATAAAGGAAAATATATACGTAAATAAAAGATTTAATATTCACGACACGTAAAAAAGATCATATTGAAATTGATTTAAAAAAATATTACTACGAGTATGCAATAATAAGGTACATGAGTTCAATATCAACTCAAAGACTTTGCTGTAATTATAGGTTTGGATGGAGATAGGAAGGGAATATTTTTGGGGAAAAGATAGTTTTGGGTGTCTAAAACGACATCCATGAGATGTTAATCTGAGCTCGTCACAAGACAGATAGTAAACTACTTTTTTGAACAAAGGATTGGTCTTTTTGATGAAAAATTAGCTTCCTGAAGGAAGATGTTGATTTGAAAGATATTATGAAATACATACCGACCTTCGAGGTGAAGACCGTTAACGCAGACAGCTCGGCGGAAGTAATTGCAACAACTCCTGTAGGAGCCACTCTAAAGCTTTATTTCTGTCATACTATTTTTATCATAAAATTTTATTTGAAGGCTGCTGCTTACGGTTTCACTTTAAGGTAGAGTGTTTTTCCACTCAAAGTGAGGAGATTATATTTCAGTTTACGAACGAGTTGAATTTTACTAAAAATGTGTTGTTTTGTAGTAAGCAAACTCTGCGAACAAACAATATATCTTACTTGAGGCGATTTTATTAATCGGGTTTGTCTTCTGCGTTGTAAACTCTTGCGGGTAATTTTTTTTATACTCAAAAAAATATTTTTTTTCTCGGTTGATTGTGATCACTACTCAATAATTAATATTAGCTATTTGAATTATTCACGGTCTCTGAACCAAACTTTTGACTAAGGTTAAAGTAAATAATACACATATTTTGTCAGTCGTAATACATTTATTGAGTGCAACAATCCAGTAAATACATAGGATGTCATGGACACGTTCACAATTTCTCAACTATTTCGTCTCATCTACTGTAAAAGTTGGTTATTGCATTCTTTGGAGTATATCCTATAAGGGTCAGTAATAATGATTACGGAACCGGGCACTAAGGAGGTCTTATTGAGTGAAAGTTCCAGAATGAACACGCACCTTCTTCTTCTTAATAACCCTTCGTGAAACAGGATGTTACAGTCAGAGGTTGATTTACGGTCAACGTGCTCGCGTCACCTCGTCGCCAGGGATCCGCTTCAGACACAACTCCAACTTTTCCTCGAGTAGGCGGAAATCCGGCATTGTCTGTAGACCGAATCCACTCAGGTGCTTCGGCCTTTGAAATCTCTTCGTGGCAGTTGTCATCTTTCAGGAATAAAGAAGTAAAAATATGAGAGATGTTCTATTGTTCTATATAGTTTTAGTCACGCAGAAAGGGAAGAAAAAGTTATCATGATGAGATTTTGGAATGATCTGGGTTTTCTTCACGTGTTCGTAATAAATAAGTAATTACTAATGTGTTGCAACATGACGTCTAGAGTAAATAATAATTCCTTTTATCAATACATTTGTTTTGTCAGCACTCTTCTACTTCCCTAAGCTGAGTCTGTTCAAAAGGAATTGTCCAGTCTTAAGACTTTCCTAAAATTCCGTTGAACATTTTATTATTATTTATCGTTTTAACTATTTGAAATATGTTTTTTGTTATAGCTTATTATCACACAAGACGATTAGTGTCCAAAGTTGAAACTTTGTGTAATTCTCGCGTTTCTTCCCTCGCATGTTTGTGTACTAACCGAGACGAACTGAAAAGAATATTGACAAAAATCTATATTAGCTATTAGATACTTCTAGTCAGGAGTGAATGGAATTGTGGTTAAAATTAGCTCTTCGTAATTGTGGAGTGTAGATACCTTCGTCAAAATATTAAGATCTATCAGACATAGGACAGTTGTCAATAATTTAATTCCCAAAAAATCTTTTTCGGCTGCATAACAGTCATCCTCAGTATTAAGCACTACGTGCTGTGTCAATGCATGTGAATAAATGAAATAATTGACTATTTTCCAATGTCTTATAATTTGTCATATCAATATTTGCATTATTAATGATTTTGTACGTCTCTTTTTGAAATATTTTTTATTGTTTCATTGATTTCCTCTTTGGAATACCTTTTGAGAACGTTCCAAAATTTGCGAAATACAGTATGTTATGAAGCGATGCCTTGCTCCTGTATTCTATTCTGACTGAAAGTAGTAACCTTTTTTCTTCAATTAACAAACCCATAATTGTGTAAACATAATTGTGTCTCATAGAATAGTTCCGAAGTACGAACACTTTCCAGCCGATACTATACGCACTGACAGTTGTTACGGACAATCGCAATGACTACTGAAACAAAAATTTGTGCTCATACTAATTGTGTGAGTATTTGTGTCCTTTCTCACTATTTTATGAACTTCTATGAACACCTATGTACTAACTGGATGTGTACATGAATGTTAGTTTGAAAATTATGTCTCATTTACTATGAAAATTCGAACAGTTCGAAGTCCATGTCTCGCCATCAATTCTTATGCAGAATTGAAAACTGAGCAAATGTATTTTGCACGTCAAGTAGGTCTCAGACCTTTGCCCCCAGGCAAGCCGGGCCTAGTGTTTGAATCATTTTATTAGTGTTTCTGAGGAAGTAGCACACTTAACCAATACGTGTTGTAGATTACCACCCTCGTATCAATATATAGCAAATTGGAAAGTAAATGTTTACCCTTCCCACGTTCCTCTGGGTGAATTTTTATTAAGAAATCGGTTTAAGTTCAATATATTTTGTTCCTTTTATGCTTTTTGAGATTTCAATTACTCTCCGAATTTGCAATTATAAATTTGCTCGTAAAATTTATCTTATACTTCGATCACTGAGAGTCTAGACAATGAATGTTAATGTTAGCATTCATAAATATTTAAGAGATATTACTACAATAAAAACCATTATCATTAGACACTGTGATTTTGTTAGATCTCAAAATGCTCCGGTTTATGTGGGTGTTGTTTCTTCAGTCGTTTTATCAACGATTTATTTACTTGAATTTTAAATGAACACTCGAGATATGCACGTATAAGTTTATTTTATCAGGAAGTAAATATTCTTTGCGATAATATCTCTTAATTATTTTTCGTCAAATATTGTAGCGTTATCAGTCAATGTCAACGTACACAAGTGTTTTCTCCTCAAACACTCAAAAATCGTAACTTCTTTCTCTCGAACTTTTTTTTTTACAAAGCATGCAGTTAAACAATATTGGTTAGCATACGAATCAGAATGATGTTTTCTTGAGAACTAATATTCATATTGTGCCCCACTTGTCTATTTCTCCCGAACTCGCAACAATTCTGTTCTTAGCATAGTGTTGAAGATTTTTTTCTAATGCTTTCCTCAATCCTGCCTGTTTTCCTCTATTTTATATCTAAGGTGCAAAACCACTTTAATCTCAATTTGATAATTATTTTTGAAGTGGAATCCTATTTTCATCTACAGTCGTATGCGACCCACGAAACTTTTTTTATGACCCGCGAGTTATAGAATATTTTACGTTAAATTTTTCATCTAACGTGGGNGTTCTTGGAATTACCCTATTGTACTCTACCAAACGAAAACATTTATTATTATTATTATAAATATTTAAAATATTTGTTTAAATAATTAAATACATTATTTAATTTTTCAGTTTGAAATAATGTAAATTTGTTGTTGAGATTCGAAATATCGTGTTACAAATAAATAAATATGACCTATTAGTTTTATTCGTCGGTTAATATTTTGACAAACTCCATCCCGAGCTCGCCCGATCGATCAAAAATGGCAGGCTAAGATAAATCGGAATGCGCTAATCTAGAATAACATTTATTTGAAATTTTAAAGTAAGTTCATTAAAGTTGATAGTCTATTTGAAATAGACTATTACCCAAGGAAGAGCTCCGTAGTCCTACATCCTCGATTGACCTCGTGGTTAAAATTACATGTTGAAATTAAATTTTTGTTAGTGCTTAGAGTTGTAGAGTGCGTAAAGTTCAAATATGCTACACATTTCATTGAGATTCCAATAAATCTTTGCTAGTACGCTTCATAATCGTTTGGACTGTGGTTAAGACAACTGGAGTTTGCTGTTACGTAGCGAAATCACATGCTTTGATATGTGATGTATTTTTTTTTTTTTTTTTTTTGTGGGGCTTTAGGGCTCGTCAACATCAAAGGTCATTAGAGCCCTGAAAACTTGTACAGGTAGGGAAAACGCAGCTACGCACCAGGGAGAGCCAACATGACCCTCCCCGCGTGCGGGACCCGCCGAACGACTCAGCCACACCCACCAAAAACCCTCCCGAAATACAACTCAAAACTCAAACCCCGCCACATCCCACGACTTCACTTAATAACATTTTTAAAAAAAGAAGAAGAAGAGGAAAGAAGAAAATGAACGACACCCCAGCCCTCGCAACCTAGTAGCGTCGGGATCGAAAAGAACAAGAGGCGACCAAGGAAGGTCAGAAAAGAGAAAGGAAGGAGCATGGCACAAGCAAGTGGAAGTAATGCCAGACTCAGCTCGGGGCCCCGTGTTTGCCAAACACGTACTTACTAGATGTTAGTCCCCTGGGGGTGATATGTGATGTAGGATCTTTGTATATCTTCATAGAAAGTATGTTTAAACCTTTTTTAACAGTTGTAAAAGAAAATTAAATGTCATTTAATGTGCCTTATAAAAATTGATCTAAACATAACATTTTCTTTTGTATTTGTCTTCGTTTCAAGAGTGCTGCTATCTTGTACAGAGTTCCCGCCTGCTTGCATACACTGGAAGATAGCGAGTCAGCGAACGCTCTGAGGAATTGCTCAGACTCTCCGAAATACGAGTAATTCACTTTATCCAATATACGACCTTTCTTCATAGATTTGTAATACTTTATATTCTGAGTCACAAACCATTTCGTCAAGGTTTGTGACTTCGTCAGGTGTTATTTTAATATAAAATATCGATATGATAGAATAAATTAATTCTTACGAATGATTATTTGAAGTCTTCAGAAATAAGGATACAGAAATAAGGTAGGTCGATACATTTGATTTACTTTTTGTTTAATGAATTTGAAAAACTTGTGAATAAAAAAGAATAAAAATATCTTCACCCATTTCAATAATTGAGGAGCGGTACATAAGTTATGTAATGGACCCTGGGGCAGGTGTGTTGGTTATATCGTTACATTGCGTTACGGCGGGGAAGAGAGGTGTTAGTCTTGGTGTCACTTGACGCTAAGTGTGAGCTGTGTTTCTGGAACTTGCTAAATAGGGTAAGTTTTTAAGGGGACATTTATCTTTGTTTGTCTCTGAAATTCATGTCGCTCAGAGCACAAGAGCAATCGGGAACGAACAATTAAACAAGTGCATAAACACTTCTCGTGACATTTTCCGAAAAGAAACAGAACAAAGGGAGAGAGTTAGCGTTGGTTAATTATTGAGGAGCGGGGTAAGTGATATCGTTACAGGTGCATATGGAGGGGAGGAGGGTGTTACAAATGTAAAAAAAGTAAATGTTTGCGTAATGCTATTAATGGATGGTTCCTTACATGACGCTGTTACAGCTTATATTATTTGTTGTAATGTATATCATTGTGTTTTCAGCATGTGTAGCTGTTTCATATATATATATATATATATATATATATATATATAT
>NNCF01127200.1:91681-159695 GCA_002313205.1 Laupala kohalensis
ATATATGAAACAGATACATATGCTGAAATATAAAACATGATATTTTGGAATTTTTAGTTATAATGGGAAGTATTAGCACTTGATGCAAACGGTTTCTCCAGAGACAAAAACAAATAAATACAACATGATTATTATTTTCAAACAAATAGAAATTTAAAGACACGTCGAAACACGCACAACAATACCCTGGTCTGTTTGCGACGGGCACCAATTTATTTCGTCGTCATCCCTACGTAGCACTTTCACTCTTACCGCTCCCGGATCCGGAGGACGGTGCCTCGGAGGAGGTGGCTTTCCCCGCCAGGCGAACAGTGACGCGCTGTCGGTCAACACGAACGCTCTTCGGACCCCGCCTCACCCTCGTGTTGTTCACACGATTCCTCTTTTCTCCCTCAACGCCTAACCGCTTTGCGGAACTCCAGATCACTCAATTGCTTTTCCAACATGCTGTAGGTGTTCCCCATATTACATGACCGCTCACGGATCGCGATTCGCTTCAAGTATAATGATCGAAACGGAACTTCGTAATCTTTCATACGTAACTATGTCTCAAGGTGGGGGAGGGGAACTTTCTCTCACATTTTGTATTTGCATGTAGAGGCAATTGTTGAATCCCAACCGTCACACTGTTGAGAGTTTGTGTATGACTTGGCAGATGACTGGAAAGTGAAACTCTGTTGGCTTTGAGTGTCGCAGTGGGAAAGTGATTCTCCGTATACGTTGAAAAGTATTTATATGCGAGGAGAGACGAAGTGAAAAGATATTAGTCATGGAGACTCAACATGAGCTTTTAATATTGGATCAGGTTTTTGTGTGTATGTGTGTGGGGGGGAAGATGGGCATTTGGAGATGAACTGCACTTGTAGTCAGGACTTCTGCCCGTGAGGAATCATTAGTTTCTGTTATTATAATTTTAAAAAAGTTTTCGTTTTTAACGAAATTAAGTTTATTACATATTTGAGGTAATAGAGGGAGTAGGGGTTTTATTGTTTTAGGGATCGTTAGAGTTTGGATGAAATAATATCGGGAGATTTTCCTGTTTTCTCCATAATAATTCTCACGATGAAATATTGCCGTGTGGCATGCATCAATTGCATGCATGAGTTACGGAAACACGGTCGTTTCCGAAGGACCATGCCTTTAAAATTTGCGTGCAATACTTTTTCACCTACGTCTCATTCCGGTAGAGAATTTGCTTACGAAGGAAGATCTCACAGAGTTAAATATTCGTCATAATTTATAAATCAATTTTGTATTATAACTACTTAAAATTTAAATCAAACACTATGTTTCGTCTCTGATGCTAGATATCATCATGTGTGTCACAATTCTTTTCTGAATTGTAACATGTTAATTTACCTTAATTTCTATTCAAAATTTAATTTTCTGCAGAAAACCCAGATTGTTTGTCTATTTTATTTATTTTCAGAAGAGCAGACATCAAACATCATTAAATGAACTCCATTCTATACGTAGTTAGCTCAAGAATTCGAAAAATCTGTCACGTGGATAAACGGACGAGGTCAAATCCCAATTAGTCCAGATTACAGTGTGAGTAAAGAGAATTGATTGCTGTTAACGGCAATTGTCACGTGCGAAAGTCGGGTGCTCGTGGAGGCGTGTTGGTGGACGTACGGCGAACGTGCCAGCACTTTCATACACGCACGCGTGCGGAGAAAACCGCAACGACGCGTGCGGGAAAGTGCAACCAAGAGAGGCGGCGGTGGCGGCGGCAGAGACCAACCAGCATCTTCACGCTCGAAAAGATCACCAGTACTGGATGACTCGCAGGCATACAGAAAGATAACTTAGCGTGCTGAAAGTTTAAGATGATGAAAGTTTTTTATCCCTTGCCTCACGCTTTTCTTTGTTTTCTACAAGCGGAGTGTCGGTGATTGAAAAACCTATTCGTTCTTTAATATTTTTTCATCACTTTCTATAAGTTTGCATGCATTTGCGGTAATTCGTGTTTCACGGGCAACTTAATTCAAAGGGTTGTGCTACATGTATGAGCACAGTGAGGAAAAAAGTATTTACACTCTTGGGTATACATGTAGTTGCAAAATAATTTCTTTTCCCTTTCTTTTCCTTTTTGTTAGCTTTATGTATTCGCACGACGTACTTTTTTAATATTAATGAAAAATTAACATATTAACATTTTGAATGAATCACATTTAAAGCGTATATTGTTGATCTAACCTGGGACCACAACATAATTCCGGGGAATACCATCCACCCTGTCCTTCCTAAATACAAATGTTTGGAAACATAATGAAGTTTTGAAAGTAAATTTTATTGCTTTCGTATACTCTTAGAATATGTTTTAAAATTCTCGAAAAATAGATTGAAGTATTTACAGTGTATTATAAGTATGTTATTGATGTATGTGCCTGTGAGGACGAAACCCCTTGTAGTACGTAGTCCCATGGACCTGTTCACTCTCGTTTCTTCTCAAATGATAAAAAAAAGAGTATTATTCGATTTAGACTCGCCAGGGTTGTCTCAAAGTAAAATACACGTACTATTCCCAACATTATTTGACAGGTAAATCAACAAATGCATTCTTCAACTTAATTTTGTTTCTTGAGTAGAATATTTTAAGCACATCTCGTGGAACTTCTGAATTCATTTCTGACATTTTTCTGTAAAAATAATTTCGCTATATTCGAAAATATTTGAAAGTATCGAGAAATAATTGCAAAGAGTTCTAAGTATTATCGATAGAACTATTTTGATGTCGTTGGTCATTAAAAAAATATAATGGCTTAAATACCGTTATTATGATCAGACGGAATTTGTCGTCGTTTTGTGAAAATAATATCAAACCGGATTCTCCAATGCAATTAACCAAAAATTAAGTTTTTAAGCTGGCTTATCAAATTATTTTCACTACCAAATTTTGTTATTGTATAATCCAAATTACTTTTCTTCTATATCTTTCAGAGATAGACATACTTGACCGATAGGACGTTTTATCGGCAAAATAGATTTACTCGCTGAAACGAAAAAAATTGATAAATTTCGCAAGGAATGTATGGATAAACATACAATTTCAGGATCAGTCTTTGGATTAATGAATTGAAGGAGTCATTTTAGGTAGAGAAAACTTGTCTAGTTCTCAAAGTAATTCGTAAAGTTTTAATATTATTTTCATGTACAGGGTTTTGCTGAACGATTTTTATACATCACTTTTATTATTTTAATCTCGGAAGTCAATTTAAAGTATCTCCAAGTGGAAGTGGTTCCCTATTGAGATGATTGTTCTCGGGATTGATGCATAGGTATCACCGATGAAGTATCAACTTGCCGTACATGGTGACAATATTTGATGAAACCACGTATGCAACATACGAAATTTGAAACCAGAACCCGATGGGGAGACCTTTATCTCAACTGAGAGCCAGGGTCAGCATACTTGGCATGTGTGACCATCGATTAACTCCCGTTTTTTGTGACGAACCCAATTAGGTAATAATTTACGACACAGGTTTGCCATAACCGGAGTCAAAATAAACAACGAACGTAGCAGTTAATTTAAAGTCGAGTTTGGAGTCAAGCAGGGGGATCTCCTATCAGCCAACACTTTTTGCATTATTATTTATAAAAACATGAAATAGCTTGAAACTAACGGTAACATGTTCACTCAACTAAACCAATACAAAGTATTCGCTGACGATATTCTACTAACTGCAAGGAATAAACAAAATCTCATTGATGAATCAATACAATATGAATTAACAGTAAACACAAACCAACTAAGTACTTAAGATGCAAATCTGGTGGACAGAAGTTAACAGATCTTGAATCTGCATATTGCCAATTTTAATAAGTTAAGTCGTACAAATATCTTGGATCAATAATAAATGGGGATAATTCAATTGAAGAAGAGATGAGAGAAAGAATGTCACTAGGCAATAAAGATAATTACACTAATAAAACCCTTTTTCAAAGCAAATTACTTACAAAGAATGCGAAACTCGTGCTATATTGAACAACAATAACACCTGTGGCAAATTACGCAGCTGAATCCAGGGTACATAAAGAGTCGGAAATAAAAAGGCTGATGATATTTGAAAGGAAGATGCTGAGAAAGATTAAGGACCCAAAAGAACCTGATAATACTTGTAAAATAAGAAATAATAGTGTGCTCAACAATCTAAGAAAATCATAAACCTAACAAATTATATTAAAGATCGAACATTTAGCTGGTTTGGGCATGTCTATCGTACGCCAGAGGACGAACTTGAACAAAATGGAATCCATTAACCACAATAGAAAAAGTAAAGCCAAAAATAAGATGGGCGGATGACACATTAAACGACTTGAGACGTATGAAAATTAAACTCTAGACACGCTAAGTAAACAAAAGGAAAGGATGGAAGGTGAAAGTTGAGAAAGCCAAAACGTTACAAATATAATGTAGAGCATAATTAAGAAGAAGAGGTATGTGATAGAAATACTATTTACTGTCGAATACACGTTATGAGATTCAAGATCGCATTGATCGAGGGTGATTGATTCGGGTTACAAATATTAGGGAGTTTTTGCACAGCGTACCCGCGAGCTATGGTGTACGCTATCCACATGCAAGTTACTTCTGCGCATGCTCAGAAGTTTGTGGTACACTATCGCTCCTAGCGTAGTATGTTACAACAGATGCAAACAATTTGTTGTTAGTGGTACGCCAAGATCATACATAGATAAGGTTCTGACAAACTTCGAAGAGCGGTTTGCCGACAAAGATGATCATCGGTAGGATCCGATTGCTATCACGTGATTTATAGCGTCCATGTTGATGCTAGCTCCCATTTCTAATTCGACATTTCGTTCTCCCCAAGGAATGAATCGTTTTTCGTTCATTCCCTCATTGTTAACTGAATAAGAGCATCAACATGGCCGCTGTTGTCAGAACCTTATGCATCTGTGGCCTTGTGGTACGCTAGTGAGATAGTTGCGTATGATGTTAGTGGTGAGGCATGGCGAATTCTGGTCTGGGTTTGGTGTTCTGCTGATATATGAGAGGGTATGCGAGAGGTTTGTTGGTTATGTGTGCCGTTTGCAAATATCAAGGATTTACGTGAGAATTTAAGCACAAAATTAATACTTTCTAATTATTGTGTGTTGTATATTTATGTATCTTTATATTTGCTTTGTAATCGCCAAAGTTTTCAGTTCCTCATATAAAGCTTTTTGAATTTTTTTTTCAGTAATTCTAAATTAATAGGAAAAAATACTTCCTTGTCTCTCTAATTAATGCAAATGTTTAGAATGTTAGTTATGTACACAACGCTCACATACTATTAAATAATCAACTTCAAGTTTATAATCTATAATTTAAGTTCGTGTAACTTCAGCAGTCCCAATGAGTGGGTTCAAGGGGTTGACCTTTTAAATTATGTGTAATTCT
Source organism: Laupala kohalensis (assembly GCA_002313205.1). NCBI lineage: Eukaryota > Metazoa > Arthropoda > Insecta > Orthoptera > Trigonidiidae > Laupala > Laupala kohalensis. The sequence continues at coordinate 97,089 of NNCF01127200.1, forward strand.
GATATTTTGTGAGAACTGTTTATTTATTATTTATTTACTTTTATTTCTCATTTTTGTAATGCGTCGAGATTCAGGCGATAATGCCTAGTCTTCGACGTAATTTACAACTCGGCCAATTTAATACCCAAAATTTCGATGATGTACATGAATGAATGTTAATGTGAGGTGAAAATGAGCATGCAATTTCGTTTGAGAAAGCTTTATTCTCTTTTTGAATACATGAGGGAGGAATGTAAAAAGGGATCGATAGGAGAAGCTCACATTGTGTTAAAGTTTTTATGTTAAAATATGTATTAGGTCCAAATGGTGGAACCTTCGTAATCTCAGACGATTATTTGACGAATCAATTGTTAACCTTGTGAATATCGTGTAATTTTTGTGTTTGGGACAGTTTGAGGGACATTTAATTAATCATATAGTTTTACAGTGTTTTGAAGAAATGTTATTCATTATTGCGGAGGTGATGCTACAGGGAGAAGGGGAGAAACAGGGAATGGAGACTTATTCCTAAAGTTTTCTTAGTAACGCTCTAGAAAAAGTACTTCCTCAATCTTTAACTTAGTTTTCAAGTTGTTAGTACGTCCCTCCGTTAGTTGAAAAACATGACAGACAACTACACGGAACATGCAATTATTTGAAATATATGTGACAGCATGTTTGTTTATCCATTTTACGAGAATATTCGAGGATACCGTAAAGTTCGTATCGTGAACGTCGTCAAACACCAAGGTGTAAAACTTTATTCACATAACTCATGGAGTGCTAATGATGTTAGCAGGTCTACTCATCCACTCATTTTCGTACATTCGCGTTTGTATCCATTCTGATTTGTGTGTTATTATATTGATAGGATGCATCTAGCGTAAAGAAATTATGTTTACTCATTCAACTGCCGGAGTATCATGATATCCACTCGTACGCAATTTATCCGGTTGGAAATTAGTTAAATAATTGAGCGACGAACTCCATTGTTGCACCCCACTTTTACATAGAAATCCCTCATTTGCGAGGCATAATATTTAATTTCACACTATCCCATTAGACTTATTTATTAACTGTCACTAGTACAAAAGGTATTATTTTCACGGAGGAATTCGACAGGGAGATTTTGACGGACATAAAGTGCTTCTATCGGAGTAAAAAATAGTGGGAAACCGGGTTTGCACTCGAAGAAAAAGTGATCCTGAATGCTTGATAAACCAAAATATCTTATTTATTTCGGTGGGTTATTAAAAGCAAGAAGGCAAGATGTATTATGAAGATAGGTCTAAGCACAGACGGGATATGAATCTATGCTATCCCTGATGGTCTAAACCACCCCAGAATGTAAAAATACAATATAAAATAAATAAAATATAAAAAGTTTTATCGCGATTTTCATCTATTTCGTCATTTCTGTAATTATTCCATGTTTTGATCTTGTGAATATTTGTTCTCAGATTTTGGCAAAAATTACAACACAAACAAATTATATTCAAATGCATGATAGTATCACTATTTATCTTCCAAAATTACGAGCGTGCTTTTCATATGTAATTATGCATGCTATTCAGCTTCAATATTTCTTTCACTATGCACGAAAAATTTGTCATTACAAAAAATATTGTTTAACTCTAAAGTTATAAATAGCTAAATCAATGTTGATTTCATCACCTACACTATATTATTATTTTGGGACGCAACTTGGCGTAATGAAGTTTCGTTAGTGGTGATTACAGAAACCTTAGTCATACGTACTAGAAACATTTGGTGGTATCGCCGTATTTTTTCGATGCATTGGAAAATTGAACCTTCATGATACCATTTGTCCCTATCTTAAATACTCTACAGTACTATTAAATTAGACTTTCTATAAAAAAGTACATGAAAGGTCAAATGTAATATGCTCCGGATTTTCTGTCCTATTAATCATAGTTCGTGCGTATCACGTTGAATTTAAATATTAGTTTGACCATCTCTGCGGTGACTTTTTAGAAGATATAAAATACATATAAAGTGTTACTGTTGGTGTTTTCTCGTATTTTAACATTAACAAATGATTTCCTTCTTTCAACTTGTTCCAATTTTACCACTCAGTTTCTTTGCAATAAAAAATTCGCTTTGGTCATTTCGAATTGTGAATAAAATGTTCTTCAAAGAAGAACATTTTAAAAACAATCTAGTAACGTTACGTTATCAAAACAATAATTGCTAATTCCAATTTTTTGACAAAGTACACAAGTATGTTAACCACTACATGAGAAAATATATTACCAGTAAATCCTAAGAGAATAAATGCCCTTACATGGAACTCAAAAGAAGAGTTGTCTCTAGAACTCTCTCAGACGAAAATCGACCGAAGAGAATTTTACTTTTATTCAGGAAATGGTACGTGCAATCGATACTTTTTATGTGGTCATAGACAATTTCATTATAAGATTGCTCACGTGCTGAAGCCAAAACTGAGAACAAAATGAAAGGAATATAAAAGAACAACAGAAAATAAAATTCATCCGAACTCCAATATACTTTTTGTTTTGTGCACATGAAGTGACGACCTTGTCAGAGGCCAAGAAAACCATGGGAGGAATTTGGAGTCCATTTAGCCAACTGTGGATTGCATGAATTTGCTAGAAATATACCGTGGAGTAGGTAAACATCCCATTCGTGGAGTGAGACTATACATATCTGGAGATTTTTATCCGTGGAAAAATAGTATTTTGAGAAATTATTAAGCAGAGAATAGCTAATTTTTATTCGTGATTGCGACAATAGTGTTCAGAGGGTTGTAAATACATCTTAACTTTGATGAACCGTACTTCATTTTGATCTGAATTTCAAGAGTCGAGCAGGTAGTCACCACTTTACTCTCCTGATATGTGACGTGCCATTTTTTTACATTTTATTAAATACCTTCTTTTCTGAACTATTTGCGAATATTATGGAAATATTTCAATTTTGTCAAAAAATTCCGGACTTTTATTCCTTGTTGGTCCTCTACTATTGTTCTCGTAGTGATGCAGCTCTAATGCACAGAGAGAAATATACGAGGATCTTATATAAATTGAGGAATAATGTATGACTAACTGGTTTGGTTTGGTAAAAATTTATAGTTACCGAGAAAACGTAGTATTTGTTATCTATATTATGTTTTTCTAACTGAACTCTAGATTTCTGGGTACAAACGGCACTTTAATTTTACATAGTGCACCCACCACTAACGGAATGTTCGCGACTCGGGTTATACTCAACACTGGAAGTATAGATTTTTAGGAAAATGTCTGTTTCTTTAAGGATGTGTGCATGTGTAGGACAAAGAACTAGCATGGAAAAAACATGCGAAATTGATACTAATAAAAGCGGAACAAGAAAGAAGACTCCGACCAATGCTAACGACGAGCAAAATACCGACTGAGATGAAAAATTGATTATATGAATCTTGCATAAGACCTTTTATGTCATACGCCTGGACTACCACAAGCTCAAAATCATTACTGAAACAAATACGAGTGACAAGACACCACGCGTTACGACTAAAAACAAGGTCATTCCTACTATCGTGAAGAAAGCAGCGCGGTGGCATGACTCATTTTTAAGCGGGCGTTGGCGGACGGAGGTACTCGCTAAGTAGGCTCAAATGGGAGTTAAATAGAGAGAGGTTCCTTAGCTCGGGGAGAGATCCTGGCGGAACGCTACGATCCACCAACTCTCAATCACCTTATCATCTGGAAGCTTTCACACCGGGGCTGCCAGTGAGACTCCCGCCTCTTCTTCCAACTACAGCGTAAACCTCTCATCGGGGCTAACTTATAGACCACTCAACAACTCTCCAGCACAACGTCTCTCCCTCGTGCCTCGAAGGCTGCGATAACTACCAACAAGCACCAGGAGTCGAATTCAGGCCTCCACCGTCACCACGAGCTTGCCACAGCTCATGTGTAAGTTGTCGCTGAATAAACTAGCCATCTAGTCATGAAGGACTCTCTCTTAATCATATTCGCTTCCTCTCACTTTCCGTTCGGTAATCAGGTAGGGAGCAAGTAGGTCTCATTACCACCCTATTCCCCAAAGACTGTCACCTTCGCCACTCACCCTGTATCGGGAATTGTTGCAGACCATAACACTTGGTGTTTGTATGCGTTCATATTAGTCACCACAACATTGACAAACTATACCAAACTCATAAATGACCTCCAGCTCGAATTTATGCTAGACCGTATCAAAAGACGAGAGGCAAACGAACACGTTCATTCGTAGACTACGACAATCCGTTGACATTCAGAAGCTTCCGATCTTACCTCTACCCCCTCACTGAAAGACGAATGCTGCTACAATTTACCACACGGCTAACGAGAAAATGTCACAGACAAATAGATCGACGAGAAATACTGAAATGATTTCAGAAGCTGCGATAGGGAATTAAAAGTGGGGGGCGCAAACAAATATTGACAATTTTCATTAGCTTGACATTTTCTGCATACCTCCATTACGTATGATTTAAATTATGAAATGAATCAAAGGAAAGACAATTGATGATTACCACATGAAGGTTGGTGTAATTTTTTGTATAATTCCCAGTTTTACACGGTTAAAATGAAATTTTTATCTTTCCTTAAAAAAGTGATGGGGCGGCTGCCCCCCACACACACTCCCTAATCGCCGCAACTGTTTGACTTGACCCGATTTTCATGACAGAAGCCTTTCCCCCCTCTCACCACTTCAGTGCGCGAGTGAACTACGAGTAGTGACTAACTAGCAAGAGGCAAACAGTCTGCAACTGCATTGAGTATTGACTAATATGCCACGCAGAAAAAAGTGGCATTTCTACTTTATCACCTCAAGGGTGGGACTACCCCCATATATGTCCATTGATTCGTGTAGTGAACTTTAATAAGAGATAATTTTTTTCAAATCGGAAATTTATTTCGAATTTTTAATGGCTTTTGTCCTCAAAGGGAAACGAATTTCAGCATTCTCAATCAAGGGGAAGAATAAATTTCAGCATTCTCAATCCTTCGTAAACCATTATACTGTCTCTGCCGCAACCATGCACTTCATCCGTAAGAAATAATATTAGGATTCGGCAAAAAGAAACTAATTGAATTTCAATTAAATTAAGCACGAATTATTCTTTAAATCTGTATAGAGCCGTATCCGAGAGTTCGGTAACATGAACACTAATCATATTATATCTCATCCATATATTACCTGTACATTTGAGGGTCTGGTCTTACCGACTCTGTAGCAGAATTAGACAAAAAAAATCAAGAATTTGTGATTATTACGATCTTCAATATGGCCTGAAAATGGAAAACTAACATCCCGTACCATCATGATCTATTCAAGACTTGAGTAATATCAATGTAAAATGATATGATCTTGAAGTAAAGACATCGTATTTCTGGATGCAGAATAAGGTCTGATCCAGCCTCTATCTCAAGAAGAGTTTGCGATCCAGAAATCTTGATCCTGCTCCTTGATCCACCTTCTCGCCGATGAAACCCCAACATATCTTCTCCCTGACCTCGCCGGTCCTCTCCGTTGGTTCAAACCCCCTGGTCTCCTCTTCTAACTCCCCTCCATCTGCGCGTCTTGAAGACGGAAGTTTTTTCCGCTCTGCTGGCGCAATCTGCGGCTTCCCGTGGACGCAACTGCCGCCCCTCATGGCCACCGCAATGCCGGCGCCAGAGAGCTGTCATTCCGGGCGTTGAGTAATGTACCACGTCCAGGTCGCTTGATGGGGCAAGAGGAGCGACGGGAGGTGGTGCAGTCACCGGTTCTTCCGCATGCATGGAGAGTTTCCTGCAGTTTTCAGTTGGGATAAAACTTCGTCGCAAGGAAGAGGTAGCCCTCGTTGGAAATGTCCATTGCTATTCCTTGTTGGAATCATATTGTATGTCTCTATACATTATGCTGTATAAGCCTTCATGTGTGTACACCCAGATTATTAATTTATATTCGGTTTAATACACTTGGTTGGAATTCTGAGATCCTTCAGTTGCATTTACAGGGTACCGCGTCAATATATTTCCCTTCATTCTCTATTCGTCATTGAGTATTTTTCGTAAATTTTGCTGAGAGAATTGTTTTGCTTTCACGAAGATTTTTCCGATATAAGAGATCATGCATTTTCTTTGAAGTCTGATCTAAAGAAATACCTCTAATCGCATACATATTATTTTTAACCGTGGAAAATGTCTTTTCCTTTTCCACTTCTTTTAATTTTCCTCTACGTTTCTACCAAGGAATTCTTCCATTTGCAGAAAATTGGAGATTTCTGAGCCTCTCTTCGGTACATAAATCACTACAGCTCCTTGGTCCAAGAGTATTAATGTTCTCCATACCTTTCGTTCTTCTGTGTAAGATTTTCAGTTCTGCTGTCTCGTCTTCTCACAGTAGGATCTACAGATTCTCTTCGGCTATCACGGTCCTTTTGTTGTTCTCAATTGAACCTTTGTGTCATGCACGATTCTAACTTTTGTTTCCGCTTTCACCGCAAACCAAAGTCATTTCCAAGGAAAAATTTCATTATAATGTAGTCAATACGGGATGCAGATAATAGATTTTTGGGAATGGAATATTTGACTTGTATTTCGTTTCGAATAATTATCTCGTTAAATGATTGGTATGAATGTTTGTGTTGTATTTCATTGCATTTCATCTATGTTTCATACCTGTACTAAAGTAAGTTTTCGTGGATTATTTTTCGTTTCTTAATAATTAACTTCACAATTTGTTCCATCTTCGTCTCTCAAATGTAACGAGAGCTTGCTTCTTTCTGCACATGACCTGCATTCCATCCACTTTCCCACAACTCTTTTGTTCATACAAATAGTGTCATTAGCACTCCCCTCATCTTACTCAGTACCAACACCCTCAGAATTCTTGCTTTTTTATAATTATAACTTTTAAGCTAATGAGTACTTATGCACAGATATGATAAAACATTTACCCATACATAGACACGCAAGTACTTTTTCTTGATTTGTTCCAGCGTAAAAAATTTCATTCAATATAACATCATTGATCTGTTTCCTCGCGGTGTGGTTAGCCGCTATTTAAAATATTATAAACCTCAAAATTGTTTCATTTAAACTCAACCAACTGATAAAAGGATAAAATGTTCAATAAAATAAAAAATGATCAACTAAGAATGCAAAATTAGACAGTTTTGTACTGTAGTGAAAGAAGTATGAATTACACATTGGACAAGTTAGAAATTTTAAGAAGAAGAATAACGAGGAAAATAGTTTCGAAATTATGAAGTAATGAAGAAATGTTAAAAATATAGAAGAAATAACCAATACAGTGAACAAAGGAAGATTGATATTTTTGGACATTGTAAAATTACTTTGGAAAATTCAATTCCGTGGCTCTCATTTGCCTTACAGACATCGTTCGTGTTTGAGATTTTACATAGTCATCGTGTATTCTGATGCATTCAGTTATTCTGTATCACGTTATCTTCATGTTCTAATATCTAACCTACGCTTATACTATATAATTTTCTATTAATTACCTTCGGAAACATTTTGAAATGTATGACTTCCTGTGATAGTACGACGTAGCTTGTTTGTACAGCTAAACCTATAAAGGAACGTTGAAAGATTTGTATATCTCAAAAAATTAACTATTAAAGGAGATTAAGTGCAATTGTCTTAATAAATCAAGTCCGTTTCTAAAAGTCTTCTTCCCTTCAAAATCTTCCAGTCATTTTTCACATCTCTTTTTAATTTCTGTGACAATGTTGGAATGAGAGCAGAGTAACATTACAGATATTAATAAAACATAGATTTTGTATCGTCTCCAAACTAATCACCCGCTCAAACTAAAATTCCAAACAATAAGCAATATCTCTTTCCCCTTTAATTAAACTAAGTGATTTTATAGCGAGAAAAATTGCTCTTCGTCTTCTCTATTTTCTGATTGTTTGGAAGAACTAAAATTATCCTATCGTAAGAACAGAATTTGTATTAAACGAAGCTATTATTTAATTCCATTATTATGGGAAAATTAATAACTTTACATTATTTCCTATGCATTCACGCAAAAGTAGGCAAATTGTTCTTGTCCTCACGAGTTTCTTTGGATAAATTTATTGTAAAAATTACAAGTAATTGATCAAAATCCTCAGTGTCTGTTTCCTGTTTTACCCATCATCGCGTCGCTTTCTAGGTCATGAGACTATTTTTTGTCGATCTTCCCTCTCGCTATATCGGTATCTCCACTGAACGAACCCCATCCCGTTTGGACGTTCCATGTGTCGTCCCGTTCACTGCCGCCTGTCTGTCCATCCGCCCGCCCGTTTCCCATCAGCACTGGGCGGAATATAGTAGGCGAGAGGAGGCGCGCCACGCTCCGCTGAGCCGTCCGGACGCTCCACGTAGCACACCGCAAGCTCGCACGCGCTGCCTATTGCAAGGAGAGAGACTGGACCCCACCCTGGAGTGCTTGGGAAATGCAGACGGGTAGTATAAATGTTGCTCACATGAGTATACTTGCGGAGAGATTTTCAGGTGAGTTTATTGTGGATTCATGGATTGTTGTTCATCCTTGAATAGTGGGTGCAGTAGTTTATAAACACTCTTGTATATAAGGACTTTAAATCGTTTGCAAATTTCTTCTTCTTTAGGAAATATATACGAAATGTACTTCTCACTAAAGTCGTGACATGGGACTAATCATTTGACTCATTCGATTAATTGGTAGCTCTTTTAACTATAGACATATTTAAACTTGTATTGCTTTTTCAAATAGATTTTTGGAAACCCAAGAAAATACGAATTTGTTATAACATTTATTGAATTTGAAAGAATTACTTCAGAGAAACAACGTCACGAATAATGAATTATTTGTTACATGAACAAGGAAAACTGGATGCTTTTCACGCGTTTGGAGGACCTCACCCAGGCGAATTCTTTCAGTAAGGCTTTATATTACGAAATGTTTGCATATTCTATATGCTGTTTTATGTTGTTATTTGTTCAAATACGAGAAATGCTATATCAGTGTATACGCTTTTTCACGTACTTTGAATTGGCTGAGAAAACAATTGTATTCCTTTTAAAATACCAACAAAATATCTTTATCTCTGCAGCTGAGAAAGCTGACAATAATTTAAAAACGTTAACCGCAGTACGTGTTGAAGTAGTCAGAGATGGGTTGGTAAAATATTTCGAAGGGGTAGAAGTAGAGGGAGAAAATGAAAGTTAAAGGGATTTTTTTCAAGAATCTACGAAAAAATAATGTTTTTCATGTCTTTCAGCGATCCGTAGAGTAGCTGTCAGCGCGCTCGTGTATCACTTTAGGGAAACGCGATTCATACCCTTGTTGATCCTTGTGGAAAGTGATAGGAAAAGTAAATATGTGGAAATTTTTCTGGAAATACTCCTGGTCTCCATTTGAGTCATCTTCTCCCGTTCATCCTTTCATCCATCGATTCCCACTCACATTGCTGGGAACTCCCAGAAGAACGTACACGATAAAGATAATTGTATCCCCACAATCCTGTAATTCAAATACAACAAAAATATGGGACTATTCTCTCGTATTTTCTTATTCATTTTATTATGAAGTTGAATGTAGTGAATGTAATGAAAAGTGTGAAAAGACCCACGTAATTTTAAAACAAAATTATCAGAACAATTGTATCACAGCATATAACAGCGCAATGTTTTCAAATTTTGCTTAATTTGTGGTCAATCCGCGATAGTCAGAATTGAACGTAATTGTGCTTTCACCGAAGGCATGGAGTGTGAAAGGGTGTGTGTCTGGATGAGTGGCAAGTCCAATATCGAGCATTACGGTGTGAACTCTACCACTTCCCCATCCGCAGAATGACCGATGCTACCGAATCTGAACTGACGCGTAGATGCAGTGTAATCCGGAGCTTGGATGGGGTACAGGCTGGAATAATCGATGCAGCGTCGGGCAGAGGGTGGTGAGAAGCCTTGGAAACGATACGCCCCACCGTATCAATGGTGGGAGAAAGTAAATAATATATTGTAATTTACCTAATATCGTTGAATAATATCACTTAATAAATCACGTAGTATAAAGTATATCATATATACTGTGTTCATCGTTTCTTCATAATTAGCCATGTTTATATTAAACTAGTTAAATACACGCAGTATTGCTCACGCGAATTTCGTGATTTTGTACAGACACGCTGTTCTGAATCCCCATAGTTATCCGTTTAAAGCCTCTTGTCATATTCACTCCTCAATCGCACCAAACTTCTTTATGGACATAACATTCATTACTATCGCATCAAATGATACACTTTCCATAATTATTACTGCGTGAAAACATTTATCATTCGCTTCACTTTTAAAGGTATCGATTTTTTCGTGCACGCATTGTAAAAAATAAGTTATATATTTTTAGAGTCCCCCCCCCCAAAAAAAAACTAATGTTGAAAAAGATCCAGATGGAAAGCAGGCAGTATTAGATCCCTTTCATAATTTTAGAAGTTTCCGCAGGACAATTAAAAAAAGATAATTGTGGAAAAGGTAGAAGTAAGCACGATTGGCGTGACGATAAAAAAACTGAATTTTTACCCCTTTTCATTCATTTAAAACTGAACCATATAAAAAAGAACAGAAATTGATTTTGAGATATTTGAATTATCAAGGTTTCCAAAGCATGGTCGTATCTCAATTAATTTGTGGTACATCGTGATAATTTGGGGGGGGGGGACAAAAATTTCATCCCATTTTAACCCTATAAATCCAGATATTGAAAATCATTTTCTTGGTTAATCTCTGCAATTCAAAAGAAACATTCTCAAAATTTTAAGTTCCCATGAAGTAGTTCAAGTTTCTATAGTTTTCTCTCTGCGTTGATGGATCTGTTAGAAAAAGAAGCCGTCATTATGTATAGATTGACATAGAGCGAACGAAATGTTAAATTTCTGTAACCGTGGGATCATTGTTAATGGGTTTAAGGAATTTGTTATGCTGTATTACAACCGAGGTTTTGTGTTATTCTTATAGTACACAGAATGTAATAACCTGCATTTTTTGTCCATTAAAGCTCATTTCGAGCTTCGAGTACACAGATATATTACTATTACGTTACAGTATTACCTCTCTGTTGAGTTTTTTAAAGATAAGTTCTGTAATTTAGACGGCAAATCTGCGAAATACAATTAACTGCTCTTTCACATTTATATCAGTAAGGATTGTACGAGCGCTACTTCCCTCGCGTCAAGTTTTGAATATTTGCTCAAATATTCCTCCTTGAATCCCCATTGGTATAAAATGGAAATGTCTTATTCAGTGCATGTATCACGAAAGAAAGGTGAACCCCTACACGATTCCCTGTTTGGCAACATAATATTTGTAATAAACTGTTATGTTTGCAAACTAAAGTCAATTCATGGGAGGTCATCCAGTTCTGCGAGAAAAGCGACCAGTTTCCATTGTCGATATTCCAAATATTTAACTGACAATTCGGTCGTACTGTTGCTCTTCACGTTTGTGATGTATAATAAACAAAATACAAAGCACAAAACTTCAACATAGAAAGAGGCTGACTAATTGCTATATTCAGAAAACTATACAGATTAAATGGGTTAATAAAAGATCAGGAAACAAACTACATTAATTAAAGAACTTAATGAAGAACAACAATTGGCAACTTATTTGCCAATGTTAATGATCATCTAATTTATGATAAGTGTTAACGTAAATCTTCAGCACCCGGAACATGATTATATGGAACATGGTTAGAGGACACTCGGAAGAACCTTCTTAATATACTTTGCTACAGAAATGTTTGANATTTGCCAATGTTAATGATCATCTAATTTATGATAAGTGTTAACGTAAATCTTCAGCACCCGGAACAAGATTATATGGAACATGGTTAGAGGACACTCGGAAGAACCTTCTTAATATACTTTGCTACAGAAATGTTTGAAAGGTTATTTTAAAAATTAATATGAAAGTAGCATTGCAAAAAATGTAACTATATATTTAACTATTTGTGAAGGGAATTCTGTATTTTTTCAGCTACTATAAGCATAACAAAATACCAATACAAAGATATGACGTTTATTAAATTTGAAAGAATACAAACATAGAAAGAGCATTGTATATAGAAACTTCCGAATATAATGAATGGAAATAACGGTTTTCATGAAGACGAAGGAGTAGCCCTGCATCAGCGCGAGGAAGGCCATTCATTATACTGGGAAATGTTTAAATAATCGCAGTGTTTTTACTCTGTTGTTTTTCGTTCAAATCCAATAAATGCCCTATCTTTGTGTTTTATTGTACTTGAAAGGAGCCATGAATTAATACATAGTTCCATATAAAAAATCAAGAAAAGGGCCAATATCTCTGTTGCTGGAAACAAATCATTTGAATACCTCAAACTATTTGCCCCATGTGACGACCTACCTTAGTGAGAACAAACATTACTTTTTTATTTTCCGTTTGGGAGACGTTTGAGGGGAACTTTCTTACTGAATCATCCTGTGTGGTGAATAGTGAATACTATAGTGAATCTATATTATTAAGATTATAGTTTCATTAGTGAAAAAAAGGTTACCTTCCAGAATTAAAGATCACTTATTTTGAAGACACGGTATGAAAAAAAGACAACTTCTAATGTTATATAATAAAAATGGAGCATTTATTTTTATTTAATAGAAATAAATGCAAATCAAATATTCGTTACGCAAACTAACTGACAGAAAGAAAAAAAACAATACATAAATTATAAAAATCGAATGCGTTAGTTGCAGAAGAGGAAACCCTCAAATTCGCAAAGACCTGTCCTTCATTCTTCTCCATCTAAATTTGATGATCCAATTTCTTTTATCTTGGAACGTCCATTGATAATTTCTTCTTTCTTTAAGTAGACTGTCACCAATTCAGTCTCAAATCCCCAATCTTTTCGTAATTGCTTTATATAATTGACTTCATTCGAAATGGTGAGATTAAAGAAGTGACTGAATTTCTCAATTTCTGTAATTTCCCGTTCCTCCCGTCCTTTCAAGGCATCTAGATTTAGACTGACTCTTCATTGGTGTCTGGCATTTATTGTTCTCTTTCTAGCAGTCTTCTTTTACGTGCAGTGTTTTCATTGATTCTTCTTCACGATTCATGATTATTATTCCTCATTCTTCATTCATGATTATTCGCTCATAATCCCCCCCCTGTTTGTTCCATTTCATAGTCTTTCCCATAAATCCTCGCCATCCAAGCTGAATTCAATCACGTAATTGTGCAGATTGTTCTTCTAGTAGAAGGCTTCAAGAATTAAAAATAGTTTCATTTCCGGAGTTGGTTGTAGATCAATAAAATGTACTTCGTAATTTTCATGTTGCAACCCGTAGAGCAAAATAACAAGTCCAGGGTATGCAACTATATTTTAGATTCTCCTGTATTATCAAGAAAAAAGAAAAAGAGAAATGTGAATGTGTGGAATATGCAGATGATTTGGCTGAAGGGATAGAAGAAAAAAGTCAAAGAATTTTGCAAATAAAATTCTAAATTGGAAATAAAAAGTAATCGTGAAAACCGAAACAGTTTATTAATATTGCCAAAGCGGTTTTCAACAACTTAGGTTGCCATCTTCAGTGTCCTACAGTAAAATGTACAAAGTTATAATAGTATGGATAAAATAACTTGTGGTTCATTGAAGATGATAACCTAAGTTGTTGAAAGCCGCTTTGCCAGTACCAATAAACTGTTTCGGTTTTGACTCTGACTTTTTATTTCAATTTTATTGAAAAATCGAATACAATACCAATAATACAATGCCAATTGTGATAAAATTCCATGAAGTAATATCTCAAAGTGTTGAAATATGAAATAACAAGAAATTCAAAATTTCAAGTAAGAAAAACAGGCGAAAACGGGATCGTCGAAGAAAAATCGATGGGAACCAATACTTAAGTTAAACAGTGAGGAAGTGAAAATAGAATAAAGACATTGGCATTTAGGAATTGCATAAGATGAACGCTTACTTTTTATGGAGCATCCGAATTCTGTAGGATTCAGGATGAAACATGTGTGTATACTAAGGTAAAAGAAGCATAAATCGGTTTTTTGAAAAATACATTTATTGATCATTAAAAGTATAAACAAAACGTTTCTTATATAGTCTAATCTAAGCTCTACATATTTTCTCTGCCTTCTTGAAACATTGCAGATCCTTTCTTGGAAGAAACTTAGAGGTTGTATCGTCAGTCATTTACCCACGCAATTCTCGACTTCTTGGTCGTATTCAAATCGTTCGCCTCCCAGCACTTCTTTCAAGGGAGCGAACAAAAAATAATCACTGGGATTGCGGAGGAGGCTTGAGGGTATTTCCTACACATTTCCTCCAGTTTATGCTGCATCAAATCCGCTGTGTGAGGCCTAGTGTTGTCATGTTGTGTAGCTTTTGTTGAGTCCAACAGTTGGGAATATAAATCAGCATCACTGTTCGTCAACCGTGAAACAAATCAATGCGTAAAACTACCCTCCAGTTCCAAAACATGGTCGCGAACATTTTTTCGGCAGATAGACGCGTTTTGGTCTATAAGGGACAGGTTTTGCCTTTCTCTCGCCCCTCCTTATTATTAAATTTTGATCACAGAGTGTAAAGATGCATTCACATCTCATCTCACAATGCTCATAAAAATCTCTCCTTCCTCCCTGATTCGATTCAAAAGTCTCACAGATTTGCAATTTGAACTCCTTTTGCTTTCCGGTCAACAACGGAACCCATCAGACAAACTTTTCTAGAGTCAAAATTCTCTGTAATGATGGTATGAGCATTCCCGTGGCTGATACGCACCTATTTAGCGATTTCATCGATAATGGCATCGGCCACCATCGAAAACGTCACGTGCTGCACGTATAAAAACAGTAATTCATTTTTAATAATAATAATAATAATAATAATAATAATAATAATAATAATAATAATAATATAANTATTACTCCGCAAGAGTGCAATGCTCGGTGGCAGATAAAAAGAGACGTAAGAAAACTACAAATACCAGTATAATAAGAAGTTAATTAACAAATCAAACGCCCAAATATCTATAAAACACACACATGGCATAAAAATCGTTAAAATATTAGGACACAAGGTAACAACCAGAAAGAAACTTCATTTAAAGAAATAATTAATTACATGGAGCTCATATGTGTGTATATTCATATACATACACGGACACATTTTCATAGTCACAGTCACACACTCATATAAACAATCATGCATATATATACTTATTTATATCATTCCCCCCCCCCTATAAATTTAACGTAAAAGTAGTTCCTACAAAATAATAAACAAAAATATTTGATTAAGTAAAATAGAATCAGAACAAGGTAAATTTAAATAATTATGCAATCTTTACCACACATCACTACACCACACTACACTTCACTTTATTCCGAGAATTTTCTCTACGCTTGGACACCTCGCTGCACTACACTTCACATATGCACCTAATTCGATGAAGCAAATAACCGGTTCCGGAAACATTTTATTCTTTTTGGCAAAGTGTTGCTGCAGGTTAGTTATTCCAGTCTACAATGGTTCCATTCACAAAGAAATATTTACTAATATCCGTTCTCTTTTTTCTACTCTTTATTTTACACATGTGGTCGCCACAACTAATGTAATTCGGCTGGTGAAGCCGAGCGTTCACGCTCTCCCATGCAGGCTCTCTCATGCATGCTTTAAATAGAGCACGAAGAAGCGCGAACTTTCTTCGATTGGAAAGTGTGCCCCACTCTAAATGAATGTTTTGAGTGTTATCCCAAAATAATTTTGCTGCTTTTTTGTATACGATCTAATTCATATGTCTGACCCCCCCCCCTATACGGATTCCAGCAAGCGGCACNATGTTCTCATCCGCAAGACGTTGACTTCCAGCGTCAATCGTGATGTTCATTCTCCACACTTCCGCGTCCACCCTTAAACGTCCTGGCCCAATCAAACTTTACAGTCCGAGAAAGGGTGTTCCCAAACTGTCTTCAACCGGGTCAATATTTTGGATTGTTTGACGCCTTCCTTTGTTAAGAACTTTATCCGTTACTCAACGCGCGCTGTAACCCCTAGCTACGTCAAGGCTGTACTGGGGATGTAACCAAGAAAAAGACCCCACAAAGTGGGTATCCCGACTCCTAACACAGTGATCTTTAACGTTCCACACTGTCAGCTTGCTTGGAATCGCGTGAGGAGACCAAGAGAAAAAGTCTCTTAGATTTATATTTGACTCACCCACGTACATGTAAATGTAAATACGATCCTCCCAATTTTCATTTTGTATTTAAAATGTAAATGTTTTAAAATGGTTAGACGGAAGAGCAGTCCTTAAGGTCTGAGTCTCGCAAAAAAAGGTACTTTTATTTTTATTATTATTATATATAGGTACAAATAGGAATAGTAATTTTAATATAGGTAATGAAGATTTATCTTTTTATTATGGTGATTTGTGGTCACTATTAAGTTATGGAAGTACAGTATGGGCACATAGTTGTCAACAAGCATCCTGGAAGTAAACTAAATTCCTAACAACGAATATATTGAGTAAAAGCGAGTGGGCGTTGCAAAACTATTTCCACCATACATTGAACGTACTACGGGGGATCATATCTTCGGATTTGTACCTGTGAAAATGAAATGGAGAAAATTAATTAAACTAAAGACCATCACAAATAGAAATGGTACACGGGTCAAAAATGGAGACAAGAATGACAAGAAAATTTTAACGTGAGAATGATTGTAGGGTTGGTTATCTAGATGAACATGTACAAAATAAGAATTTAGGTAGAAAATTAATAACTGCTATAACCCACAACAAACATTTATGAATTTTTTATCTGGACCTGGTGATTTTGTCGAATATTAGATAAGAATAGGACGAAAAAATAATAAAATTGTAGATTGGATAGTTAAGTACTACAAGCTTTATTGAGAAGACACGGCCTGGTTTCTTCAAAATAACAAACGAGAAATTTTACGGTCCCAAAATCAATATAAAATAAAAGTCATCTTTTGTGATCAGTGTGTACAAAAACTGGGTATGCTACTTCAATTATGTAGATTAGACATTTTGAATTAGTATATCAGTGCCCGTATCTCCTTTGACAAGAACGGGAATACCATACGGCAAAAAAACACTACAGAGGATGAATAAGCAAAATGCAAGAAGTACAACGTAATTTGCAAGTGGTATGATGCAGGAGAATGCAGATGAAAAGTGAGAGGAGATTGACCTTGCAAAGAACTTACGTTGAAGAGGAAGGGATCATTACACCAATTTGGGTTAACGATCGAATTAAAAATGTGATTAAATGATTTTCATTTCGTCGGATCTTGGAAGAAAGTCTGAGTCACTGTGTGCATTTCCTCCTATCATACGCAGGAAGGAAATATTGAAGAGAATACTGTGCTAGTGATTTCGTACTCTTCCATGCAGAGAGACAAGACAATATAGAGTAATTTCCACGAAGACAAGCGAGTGGTAAGGCTATCCTTTAGATTTGGATATGCTTAGATTTTTTGCCCCTGTGATTTAGTCTACATTGAATCATCCCTAAATGTGTGAAATTAAATAACTTAGAATTTTCTTCTCGATATTTTTCTTATTCGCGTATCTAGGATTTCTTCTATTTTGTCACTCAAATTTTCATTCCTTTTTGCAGTTCTAACATATTATTGAAGGCTTACTATTAGACAAAGGAATCTGTGATCCATACGGTAGTTCGTATGTAATGTTCGTGGGGAACTTCTCATAAATTATTTGTCTTCTGTTATTACGTTGTTTATTAGTTTCTGCCTTTGCTTTCTCCGTTTGTAAAGCGTATGTGCTTTTACAATTCATGATCTTTCTAAACCCGAGAGAAATCTGTTGAGTGAAATTTAGATAAGAGAAAATTTACAAAGCACTTTCTATTCGCACAAGATGAGTAAATTGACCGTTTCAACGAAACTTTCAGTACGAGATCAATAAATATTGAATTTTGATATGACTTAAATTGGATTATCTCATAATCTTCGTAATCCGAATTTATGATTTGAAATATGAAAAACGTTTTAAACTATATATTATGTAGTTATAGTACAGCTAGGCAACTCGAATTTTGAGCTACTCGGTGATCAGTATCTTATCTTATTCATTCCCAATAATTAATAGAAATATTAATTAATTGCTGAGCGTTTGCAACAGAATGAGTTCTGTAAAAACAGAACTATTTTCAGATTACCTGTAGAAGTCTACTACTTATAAACCGGGAAAATGAAACGTATTTTTCCCTTGACTCACATTTTTCAAAATTATGAATCTGCTGAAAGATAGAAATATTAAAATTCACACACGTGATGTATATATTAATTTTTCCTTGTTTGTAGTTGATTCAGTTAGTGTTGATCTTTTGAGAATTCTAGAAAGGAAATGCAGAAAATAGACAATTAAGTCCTGTGACCATTGTTTTCCCAGAGTGATTTCTAAAACGTTCCGTGTGGATTCTCTTATATTTTACGAGGTATCTAACTTGTCATTGCCCTTTCTACCTAAGTGGCGAAATTATACGTTTCTCTTTGGATTAACTTCACTCTAACTCAATGAACGTCATGTCTACTTCAGAGGTGTCCACCCCCCTAAACCCTATGACGCAAGCCCTCCCCCCAAATTTGCGAGACCTCCCCAAAAAAAGAATTACCCCCCTTCGCTTTGACTCTCTTCCAAAAAATATTCCAAAAATTTAGAAATATTTTACTTTATCCCTCTCATTTACCCAAACTCCATATGAAAGCCTGTTTGCAAAACCAGAGCACTTGCTTTCTCATATACTTCTAAGACTCTGATCTATATAGTACGCAAACTAACTTTACAAAGAAAAAAGCAGCCATTTTCATGCATCCTGTATTGACAACTACAGTTTAATATTTCCGTATAAAGTAAAGGGAAAGTGATTGCTTGAAAATGGCAATTGTTAGGGACAATTTTTTCTAGAAATTTTGCGCGGAATCCAAAATAACACTAATTTTTTGTCTTCTACACGCACCGTACAAAATAGTTTGCATTAAGAAATATCCAGAAAGCGAATCATTCCGATCGGGAAAGGTAAGGATGTTTGTGTGAGCGAAAAGTTGTGTGTCGGAGAGCAATTGGGAAGAAGAAGTGGTGTCAGTAAAAGAGGTAACCAGTCACCTTCCCATATTTTACTGGCTATACGATATTGCGCATATCGTATTGAAACATTCGGTATCAGAGACATCAAAAACTAATATTTTCGTTTCTTAACATGATAATAATTATTTATCATATTAAAGTGTCCGTAAAGTTTAAAATTAATATGACATTGTTATGATTTTTATTTTAAAATATGCTATGTTTAAGAGTATATTTATTATATAACTATTATAAGTTCTAAACTTCAAAAAAAAACTCCATTTTTCGAACCACCGTTCCGAAATTTTCAATGACGCAGTTTACGTCACGTGCCCCCCTCCCCACGCTTGTGGGAAACCCTGTCTACTTTATTTTTTGTGGTGTACTGTTGGCGACCATATGGTTTACGCTCTCGTTGATTAATATTTTCTCTACCACATGTTTAATTTTCACTAGGGAAAATACCATTATTCACCATAAGTAAATTCCTAAAAGTAAAATTTTCACAAGTAGATAAGAAACTACAATTTCAATGCCCAGTGGAGCTATACAAGTTTCCCATCACTGTCACAAAAAGGAATCTCAGAGCAGCAAAATAACTGGAAGCTGTTTCTCATCATAATGCCTCCCTCCCCACATTATTCTAAGGAATAGTGTTTAAAAAGAGCACTACAAAGATTTTCGTTTTTACTTCTGTCCCCTTTCCCTCCCTACTTATAGCAAAAATGTGTGACAAGCTTAAGAAAAACTCAATGTTCAAGAACCATAAGATTTGTAAAACTTAATTCGTTATGTGGTGAAAATCTTTCTTCTTACATGCTTGAGATAAGGATATGTAATATTAAGATAGGATGGCGTTTTCAATTAATTAGCCTCAAGAAAGTTTTATGCAAGTTGTTATAAAACATAATATTTAATTCAAATTAAACGGTTAGAAAACGTGTAAATAGAGAACATGGAACGCAGAAGGATTGAGAGAATAAAAGTGACGAAAAGAAATATATTTTAATATTAAAACTAATACAACAATTTCATGTATCCGATGAATGCTCAAATCTAGAGTTGAAACGTGTTGAGAAAAAACCGCAGTAAACATGGTGTGTATTGTCCAATTTTTCCTATACTTTTACTATCAAAATACTTTTCAGATTTTTTTTCTGTCTCATTAGTTTGATTCTCTTTTTCCTATTGTGTTCATCAAAAAATTCGTTGAATGAGTTGAAGTCTTTCTTGTAGCTGGCAACGATGTTGGATTCAAATGTAGAGGGTGATAAGACTAGACATCACTTTCGTTTTAATTTAGTCGTATGGATTGAAAGTTCGATTCCTTTTATTCTTTTCGTCGTGTTTCCCTGAAGTTTAACTTGGTTTGATAATTCAATTTTGTCTAGTTCACCTTTTCACTCAATGGTTCTGGGTAAAATGAGGTACCTCACCAGAATGAGACTTCGTACCTCGCAGTATGAGGATGACCATGATTTCATGTTTAAGTGCAACTGCTGGTGGATGTTCGTTCTAGACTGGGACTGTATGTTAACTAACTACTCAGTATTGTTTGAAAAGTTCTCATTAGTAGTTCTAAACAAAGTAGTCTTTCTAAATGCAACTTGTTGGTGAGAGGAATTTCAGTTTTCATTTAGTACTAACCGAAGTATGCGGACTTTACCGGCGTATTAAATGGGTTACACAGTAAATGACGTATTTTTGATATCTTATTTTGTGATAATGTCTTTGGCAATTTTTTTTTCTTATTAAACGTTTATTTAACTTCAGTCTGAGAACTGTCTACCTTAGTAGAAGCAATCACCTACCCCTATTTGAGGATTGGGAAGGAAGTGTTGGATGAACGGATGATGCGCGTCTCAGTCAAAAAGTTTCAGTACAAAAAGACACTTAGACTATAGAACGACTGAAATTGTAACACTGCAGTTTTCCTCCTCATTGCGTTCCTTAAAAGAAATTGCTTTCTGAAATGTCCGGTGACTTATAAATAAAAATGACGTAAAAAATACTACAGAAAACTTACCACAAATCAAAGTAAACTTCCATCACTTTCGTGATGTAAAAGTTGGTCATTTTTTGAAAATAAGTGTTCTCTTCAGAAGACGCAATGTATTACAGCATCATTTATAATTGCTATTATTTCATTTAAATGACCGGTGAGGTATGTTCTTCAGTTGAAATCACAATAAATACATGTTACACTGTTTATTTGTGCCAATTTCAAATATTTTTGTGATTTAATTCTACCTACGCTTGTACGTACGTACTACCTTAACCACTTTTCCATGTAACCTTCCCAGTACCCTGCTTTCCATTAATGCGCGCAGCTGATTGGTTGCGCTAATAAATTAATAATCAGAGGTAATTGGGAAAGAAAAAACGGTTCATGACTTTTGTGTTAAGTGTTTTATGAATGACTTTAGTTTTTGAACCTTCTTTGGCTGTGAAGACGCGTTTTTGCAGTGGAATAGCATGCTATAATAGGAGAAGGAGATTAAAAAATTAGTTGTATGCCGAACATAGCTGTTTTTCAATCGTTATAAAATTTTAAGTCTGTGATCTCTAAATTATGGCTGCACAGTACGGGAATGGCAAACGATATCGATGGAATTGATGTGACAAAAATACCGCTGGAATTGGTGAGAGAAACTGCTGTTTTCCATCAAAACTATTTTAAAATGTGATTCAACCGGCTATGTATCACTTCATCCTTCTGTTTCTTTACAGCGAAAAATCTACTCATAAACGCACTAAAGAAAACATCACGCGTACGTTTGTATGCTCGTGTGATAATTTATAATGTTTCACTTAAAAAGACATAACAAAGTTTTAAGAGATTTCCTATGGTACACGAATTTCGATCGCTGACTTGATCGGTTTATGCCTTGCTCTCGTCCAACAATTATACAGCTAGGAATCCGGAACCTTTTCTTTCAGGCGAGACTACGCCTCAAACCAGCTAAGTCACAAGGTCAGCAACATCGATATATCAGGTTTTAATGTACTTCCATTCTTTGCCATTGACGCTGACGAAGCTGTAACTCAATTGGATGTTAACGTCCTTCCATTTCTAGCGGGAGAAGACTCCTTTCTTTTCCACCATCTTCTGCGATGCGCATCTCCTCGGCTGGGAAGTGGGGTGTCGCGTGCGCATACCCATTCAACACGTGAAGCGCCCATTTCACTGGCGAGGCTTCTCTGCATGCTCTTGCCGCGCGCGGCCGCATCCAGGAGAAAGAACGCGGCTGCTGGCTAAGACAGTGACGTTTTTCGCGAAGCCTTTCGGCTGAAGGCGGCGAGGCGGCAGAGTTTGCTGCACGGGCGGGTGGGAGAGCGCGTGGGAGGAAAGGCGGCAGACGCAAAATGCGGGAGTGCGGCGGGGAAACCGCGTCGCTTTCTCGCTCTGCGTGGAGCGTTTACTACGCTCTGCCGCGTCAGACCTTCGCGCCCGAGATGTTGCTGGAGATGAAGCAGTGAGCACGTCAACGGGTGAGAAAACAGCTCGGAGTCAAACATTACGCTGTTTCGTATGCAGTATCCTCGTTTCGGTCAACAGTGACCCGCAATAACGAGCGCTACTCAGGCCTAACCCTATATGGATTTACACACTAGACGCTTGTGCTGCATGGGAGAAACGGCAATTAGATAATGAATACCTTGGAGACTGCGACATTTAAGTGAAATGCTACAAATATTGAGTGGCACCATTTAGAATGGAACCTATGTTTCATTGTGGAGAGAGAGCAAGCAAGCAAGTCTTTCTTCCTCTCTTATTGGTTGTATTACTTTATTATTCAAGTCAGTTTCATTATTTTTGCATGGGTCCTTGAATAATGTTTACAACTAAATTATAAAGTATAATTTCAGAGTGCATAAGTCGAATTGGCATAAGTTATGGGATCAGTTAATATTGTTTATACGACCGGAGATACTCTTTATGACAATTTGCAATGTTAATTTAGTACCTACAAAATGTACATTTTATTATGTGATTTATACGTTTAACATCAGGCGTTTCCTTTTTCATATTTCATCCCTCCTTGCTCCATCATGTAAAATTTTATTCAATATCACGTTCCAGAATAGTCGTCCCATGTGACTTCCTTGTGGACAAACACGCCGTGCAACCTCCTGTAAAATGCCCTCTTCATAGTTCTGTTGCCGTAGACTCTCGGTCACTATCTCCTGAAGCTTGTCTTTCTCATGTTCATTGAGTAAACGTATTAGCAAATCATATTTCCGAGATAGTCTTCGACGTATCATATTGACGAATTTCTTCCCCACTTTCATCATTTCTTGCTTTTACCGAAGCTCTCATTTCTTTCCTTCCGTTCTACAAGTACCATCCGCTCCCTGTCTAGGAACCACACCATGCCCACTTGATCTTTTCGCTACTGCGGCATAGGTCACTTCCACCCGCTGTATTTCTGCTTTCGTTTTGCCACCAACTGTCTCCCGACATTCCATCTACTCTGCGACACTCCCTATCTCTTAGTTCATCATATCACAGCATTCCTCTCCCCTCTAGTCAATTCGCGCCACCAAGTCATTCACCCTCTCATCCAAGGCTGATAAAATGCGTTCCTTCAACTTTTACCTCACATCTCGTTCCTCTTTCTGCCTCTCCTCTCTTTGTTCGTGCATTCGCATCGTTAAATGTTACTGTAACCTCTCTACCGGATACTCATCCACACATATTCCTTCGGTCGCAGCAATACCATCCATCTTATCTACACAATCCTTCAACCAAACCTTCTCCCATACATCCTAATTCTTCATCTTCAATCTCATCACAGTTCTCCATAGATCTGTCATCCCCTTCTTTATTATTCCCTTAAAATTCTCACTCATGTATATTTGTCACTGTCGAAAACTTTTGTAAGTTTCTTCACTCGCTTACGCATTTGCTCCATATCAACACCCTCATGTTCCATCTGTACGATCCGATCAAGAATCAAGTCCTTTCGCTTCCTTGTTTTCTTGTCCCACACCCCGCGTATCACCACTTAGACACGACACAGAGTAATTTGTACAGTTACTCGCTACCGGTGATAACCCTGATGTTTCCACTCTCATGACATCCACCACTGGTTTCTGTTTAGTTTTGCCCTCCGTCATGCAATGGTCCTTGGTAAATTTAGTATTCAATAACAAATTTATTGTCAAAAATTACCACGTGGATGACAATAAACTAATTTACTCTCCGGAAGCAAGCAAGGGATCATCCCATCAATTCCGATCAAAGGCCCTAAGGCAGAGGCGGATTAAAAAAATTCGGCATAAGTTCCTAGATAAGACAAAAAGTTAGCTGCGAGTTATAATACTAATAGAATTTCAATATGTTTGTAATTTTACGCAAAAATTTACATGTACAAGTTATTATCGAACTATAGATTATTCTGAGTATAGTGTTGAAAAATCATAAGAGTTGAAAAATAACCCACTAAATTCACGATTTATTGTTACAATAAACACGCCCCTAGACAAAGCCTAGAGAACCTGTATACGAAATCCGCCTCTACCAGAAGGAAAAACGGAGAAAATCCCGGGCCAGGATGGGGCTACAGAATTTATGTACACAACCGTGCCAAAGTTGAGTACACATAAAATTAAATTAAT
This sequence comes from Laupala kohalensis, assembly GCA_002313205.1. NCBI lineage: Eukaryota > Metazoa > Arthropoda > Insecta > Orthoptera > Trigonidiidae > Laupala > Laupala kohalensis. The sequence continues at coordinate 121,819 of NNCF01127200.1, forward strand.
ATGAGCCATAGGCAACACAATCATGCAAGAAAAAAGGTTTTTGAAATTGTTATAAGTTATTTAAAAAGTGCTACAGCAATGGCGTGATAAAGTACAAGACGGATTTAACTTTTATTAAAATCAATAAATTCTTTTACAGTGTAGAAGCACTGGTGCAGGAGGTAGTTTTCAACCGTGGATTTGAAGATATTCAATTTCATAATTTTTTTTATATTCTTGGGCAGGGAATTATATAGAACGATTCCCGAATGATGCGGTCCTTTTTGGCAAAGAGTGGTTGACACTCTAGGGCGATGAATATTACTATTGCGAGTATTGTGTTCGTGAACGAGACTGTTTCGTATAAAGCAAGGGTGGCACTTCAGTAATTCGGTCTTAACAAACAAGACCGTTTCATAAATATAAATGCAGGGAAGTGTTAAGATATTTAATTCCTTGAATAAAGGTTTACAAGAGTTTCGGGGGTGAGATTTACAAATTATCCGAACTATCCTCTTCTGAATTCTGAAAGTTTGAATACTCTGACCGGAATTACCCCAGAAGGTAATGCCGTAACGTAAATGGGAGTAAACGTTTGCAAAATATACGCAACGGGAAATACGTGGACTAACTGCGTTAACTAAGATTCGGAATGCGTAACACAATTTGCTTAATTGGGAATTAAGATTGTCAATGTGACAATTCCATTTGAGGTTGTCTTGAATATGGAGACCTAAGAATTTTGTATTTGTAACAGTTTTTAATTGTGTTCCGTTTAAAGAAAGAGAAACCTGGGGTAAAGATTTTGTGATACTATTGTGAAATGACATAGACACTGTTTTGTCAGTGTTTACAATGAGACGATTTGCATGGAACCAAGTCGAAAGGTTAGACAAAACTTTTTGAGCATTGGCGTGTTTACATAGTAAATTAGTGTCATCAGCAAAAAGAACCATTTTGCAATCTGATGTGGATGATGACATGTCGTTCACATACAATAAAAAGAGTATAGGGCCGAGAATTGATCCTTGGGGTACTCCGCAAGTAAGTGGCTTTGTTTCTGAAAGACAACGCTCAAGTATTTTATTTTTAGTATAGGATATTTCTACCTGTTGATATCTATTTTTTAAATAAGAAGTTTGCCATTGATGTGGAAGTCCACGAATGCCTAAAGAATGCAAATTGGAAAGGAGAATTTCGTGATCGATGACATCGAATGCTTTGGTTAAGTCAAGAAAATCACCCTGATGATTTTCTCCATGGTCAAGAGAAGTGGAAACATCGTTTAAGAAGGAAAATATGGCGCTTGTAGTGGAAAAGGATTTCCTAAAACCGTGTTGATTGTCAGAGAGAACGATATTTTTTGATAACAAATCTAGAAGACGCTTATAGAACAATTTTTCTAGGATTTTTGAGAAAGTGAGTAGTAGAGATATTGGTCGGTAATTTCCAATATTAAGTTTGTTTCCTTTCTTGTGTAAAGGTTTCACTTTAGCTCTCTTAAATATTTTAGGAAACACCCCTTCCGATAAAGAACTATTAAAAATATTTATGAGTGGATTTAATATAGTATGGGACGAAAATTTAACAATAAACTCGGGTATATCATCTACGCCTGTTGAAAATTTGTTTTTTAATGAGCTGATGATTCCCATGACTTCACTGGCGTTAGTTTCGGAAGTGTACATAGAATTGGGTACGTGGGTGGATATAATTGGAGAACATTGATTTGGATATATTGAGTTCGTTATTTTACCAACTTCTGAGAAGTGAGAATTAAACAAATTTGCGATGTCCTGAGGATTTGTTACGATTTTGCCATCGTTTAGTAAAGAAACATTTTCTTCGCGATTTTNAGTAAAGAAACATTTTCTTCGCGGTTTTTCATAAGTTGACGTGTAATTTTTAACCATATTCCACATGGCTTTCATCCGGTTGTTCGATTCTAGTATATGCCTGTCGTTTTCCATTACTTTAGCTGCATGGACTACTTTTCGAAGAATAGTCTTATATTTACGAAAATATTTATGGAATTCGGGTGGTTGGTTATAGCGTTTTGAAAGATAATATAAACGGCGTTTGTTTTTTGAAGAAATCCTTATCCCTTGGGTGATCCATCTATTGTATTATTATTATTATTATTATTATTGTTATTATTATTATTATTATTATGTATTCTGTGGTAATGTATATGACCGTTATTATTCCCATATTTTACAGTAATATTTTAATTGTAAGCCACTACAGCTAGCAAGTAATAGCAAAAGCAGCAATAAAACACGTTTTCCAGTACCTTGCTGTGAAGTTTCAGGTCGATCCGTCAGATAGATTCCTTGTTATGAATTTCGAAAGTACGTAAAGATCATACTAAATGCATACGTACGTGATACGTTTATTGTTTCAAAACTAATAAATAAGACTGCAAATCTTGTCCAAAATTAATTAACAACTCTTTGAAACCATCTTCGTACTATTCAGTATTTCATAGCATATAATTTAACTCGGTGAAACTCCATAAGAAGAACATAAACAATAACTTGTAAAAGACATGAACACAAAATTAAGAAATTAATTACATCTCTCTCAAGAGATCACATACTACCAATTTTGTCTCACTCACTTTCCTAAAGTAATTCTTCCTTCTGATGTATAATTCTGTGCATAAATCAGCTAATTAACAGATTTTTTGAGACCAAAAGATGAAGCGATAAAAGCGCATATGTTGACTCGTTAGTAACCAATCAACAAGGCGTCCAAAACTTCTCTGGAATGTAATTAAAGCAATAACTGAACTTTTTTCGTGTAAAGATAATATTTGTGTTTGCCACGTCTCAGAACTTTATAATGATATTAAAATACAAAGGGGAAATATGAATAAGCGAATTTATTTTCGGAAACATGACGTTATGGTCGTTTTACTGAAACATGCTGTCTCAACCACAGTTAAACGAGTATTCCGGTAAACTCAGGAACTAGTTTATCTTCTCTCTGAATGGCTCTCAATCCCTAGATTTTAGCGGAGAAACTGAGATGAACCGCCGAGAGCCAGGGAAGCGTAATGACTAGCTCACAGTCAATAGCACCCTAAGGAGACATGCTAGACATTGTTTGAGGTTGCAAGTGCAAACATCATGAAATCCACGTTCTTGACACTAACTCTTGACGATATGGTAGTGGAAGATGACATTTTTTAATAGTTCTCTATAATTACATTAAATTCACTCATCAAATAAGGTTATATGATATTTCCGAGTTGTCTTCGTAACATTTTTTATTTCCATTACATGTTTTGGTGGCATGGCAATCATCTTCAAATACGGTTACTTTTCACTTTGAGAGGTGAAATAGTCTTGGTGGTTTTAACATCCTAAATCGCATTCATTTTTTTGTCATCACCCGTTTTCATTAACTAAGTAAACGGTTTATCTAAGAGTAATTAAGGTTATATTATCCCTTTTTTATCCATTGTAGATTTTTGGCATAATACCTTAATAAATCTATTAACTGTTAATTTCTTCGAGTGGAGTTGGCACTCTAAGAACGAGTAAAGTGCCATTTCACTCATATACGTATGGAATGTAACGTTGTTTGTTACAACGATTGAACTACGTCACTCAAACCCATCAAGTTAAAATTATTTCTCTATTTTGGAGTGCCTGAGAGATTCCTGAATGGATCTATCTTTCATCAATAGGTTGCTGACTTGCCTAGAGTGAATGCAAGCAGTCGGGCATTCTGTGCGAGATGACAGAACCGTTGAAGCGTAGACAAACCAGTCTGTGGAAGAGAGGACAGAACAGTGAACGACCACTGAGCGTAAGGGAGGATGCAGTCTCCTGTGGCAGTCAATGGCTTCGTGGGAGATGATGACCAAGGTGGAATCAAATATCAAACGACAGATAACGAGAACGGAGGGAGGAGAATTCAGAGGAAATGAGGAAACAGTGGCAACGGGTAAAGTATTGTGATACGGCTAAGGAGGGAGTCATTTCCGAAGCACTGAGTCGTCACCAACAGAAAAAGACCAGAATGGATCTTCGTGAAGGGGAGGGATTTGCGGAGTGGGTAACGGGAAGGGCGACAGTTATGGGGCAGTGAGCACTTTGGAAGGAACGATTGTGATGACGACCATGGCAACGAGGTCAGTATACAGCGAGTCCGATGTTGAGAAGAGCAAAGAAGGGGGCATTGCGATATGGAGGGTGAGCAGTCGAAGAAGTAATGTATACTGTGACTGTCTGCTACGCCGCGGATGGAGACTATGTGGGTGGCTGTGGCATCTCCGTGAGAGGGGGATGTGTTGGTGGGGACAGCTGCGGAGGCAGAGAAGTCGGAAGAGAGCGGATGTAGCGATTCGCTCCACAACGCTGCTGCTATACCGACGCCTACGACGCCGCCACCGCCGAACTTTCTCGTTCCGAACAATGTCGAAAAGCGGACTCCAGCTGAGGTCACACTTTGAAAGCAAATATGGTTGAGTTCTGTGAGCTACCAATGACGCATCCTCGATTTCTCTCTCAACTTGGTATTTCATGAAACTAACTGTACCCTGGGTCAGATCGCGCTCCTCTCTTCGCCATAAGTCTGAACCCCGGAAAAGTAAATATGAACGACTAGATTGTATTTTCCTATAAGCTCGTTATAGGAACCCTCTTTTGTGATGAACAACTATGTTACATTGACCGTTTCCTGCGGTTTGCAGGGATCTTCAGAGCACTCTTCTTTATTTGTGAACAGCGAAATAAAATTTCACTTGGATCTTGTTGTGCGGAGGAAAAGACTACGTTACTAATCAGCTTCCAGTGCCTGGAAAATTTGCTTTGTACATTTAGGAGTGATCCAACTTGTTGAAAAGGAATATTATCTTTTATCGTCATACTACATAGAAAATTTTTACTTAAGTCATTGGCATTGAAAGGAATTTTTCTACCTCTCTTACGTTTTATAAGCTATATGAAAACCTTACGGTATAGTAAAGCAGGAGATTTGTATTTCACACAACGTGACAATTTTTAATATTTGGATACATCGCGCAGTCGTAAGCTCAAGGTTAAAATTTTACAAGGATCCTCCTAAATGTTTTTTGTGTTTGTGATTATGTTAATATGGTTGCTGTTGTGGTGTTTTGCTTTCGTGGAGGAGTGGTAGTTGAAGAAGAATCATGAAGGTTCACTGAGGAATGACTACGCCCTGAAGAAGATACCGCTCTTTATCGAAACGTTGGCATAGTTCAAATAAAGTTTGCCTAAATGCAAGAACTAATTAATTATTTTTCAAATTTTACGAAGAATAAGTTTCGTGTTGTCGAATTGTGCTGTGACCTTATAACAGTCTCTCATTTTTTCAACTGCATATTTGGTATTTTTAAACTCATCAATTTTTTAAGTACAGAATTGATCTAATAATATTTATTCGAAAGAATTCTTTTACGCAGTATGTTGAATAAGAAATTTAAAAAATAATTATTTCTAGCTCTCGTTTCATTGTTTAGAAGCTGAATTCATGGCTTCAAGAGCAAATAGATTTGTTTTATTTTTTCAGTATTACATTACTTTATATTTACATTTATTTATTGATTGTTATTTTTCACCATTCAAATATTATTTCACTATAAATGTATTGCAACATACAGGAGTTTCTCTCTGGCAGTAAGCAGCTAAAATGCATTTTGTTTTGAGAATTATCTTCGTATACTAAGAGAAGAGTTTGTAGTCATGTTTCTAGACAGAGAACTTAAATTTATGTGCCCTTTTTTGGAACACAACCAGTGTTTCGTCTCCCGCTGCAAAACAAAACATCATGTCTGTTTGTGAAACATTTTCACAAACAATAATTCAAGTAGAGTAAATAATTTGAAGCGTCAAAATGGATGAACTCGGAAACTGTTGCCTCTTGGTATACATTGTCGTAGTTCATTCCATATAAGTTATAATTTAGTTCATTCCGCTATATAAGATGAATCATTGTTTCAAGAGGAATATTTTTTTTCAAATGTACGCTCGTACTCTTGGAAACACATGTAACACGTTTCAGATAAATTAGTGTGTTCTATAAATTATGTGGTATTTCGCGGCTTAATTATTGCTTCCTAAATATCATGTCACATTGAAGTATGGCATTTATTTATAATTTATGTATATAATTGTAATTATTTTATGACAAGAAATAATTTTTCGAATTTTTTTATTTTTCTGCAGGTTCTTGAAAAAAGTGTCTTCGTCAACAATGTAAGTAAAAATAGAATAGTTAATTTTAGGATTAATGTCCATGTTTTGTTTACGCCTTTGAATCCATATTGTAATCTGTTCCATTATGTTATCTAATTAATGCGTTGTATATCGCATAGTGCAGGCGTGACAGGTTACTGTATTGACTTCCTGAAGTCACTCGGGAAGTTCGTGTCGAAAGGTCATGTTTGTTGGTTCCTCGTAATCAATTCATGAAGATTGAACCTCTCAAACTTTGCAGAGGACCTGAGGCAAATCAACGTAATACTTTCAGCTTAGACATAGTTTCTCCTCTGTAGAACTTTGAATTCGGGAAAAAAGTAAGGTAATAATTATTCGTGACTGCAAATTGTGATTTATGTTTAGTATTTTATGCAATTTAAATCGCTTCAGAGACCATATGCTAATCTATTTTTAGTTTATTCTTGTTCTCAAGTTATTATTATTTTGTATCAACACAACTTTAATTTAATGTTGATATTCGCTGATACAAATCAACGAGAGTAATAAACTGGAAAAGGTCCAAGTTTAAAATATTTATTATTAACTATGAAATACCCTTCTGATGTAGCACTTTTGTCTCGTCGTTTTCTTTTGGAAATAAGCTTGGAAATTGCAATGTCTATTTCTGGTGAAATTTCAGGATTTTTATTTATGATGTGGCGCTATTCTGGAAACACTGATATTACCGGTAACTGTGACGAATTAGGGATTTAAATATTCTGAAATTTATATAATGTCCAATTAATACATCATGGAAACGATGGAAGAAAGTCAATAATGTAGACAAGTTGTCATAGGTGACTCTTGATCTTTTTAAGGGAATTTCGGAATAAGCTCGCTTCACGTGATGCACGTTTTGCTGAAAGATTGCATGTCGTAATTGTTTCCAGAATCCTTTGATAGCTGTGGTGCAAGCAGCTGTAATGTTTCTACTGCTGTGTTGGTTTCACATGATACATTTTACCGTTTACGTGATACTTTTTACATTTTACCGAAACAGTTTACGGATTTGTTGATAGTTTCAATGCGTGCATAATGACGGTTTGGGGAAATGAAAGTTGAATGTATGTGAGTATATACACATATGGGCTACATGTAATTAATTGTTTCTTTTAATGTGATTTCTACGAAGTTCTTTCCTTCCGTCCTAATTTTCTAATCAGTCTTATACCATGTGTGTGTTTTATAGATATTTGGGCGTCAGATTTGTGATTAAGTTCTCATTATATTATAATGTTTTTTTATTTGCCACCGTGTATTGCTCACTCGCAGATAAATAAATAAATAATTATTATTATGTAATTGAGAATTCACAACGTAGGTTGCATACCTAAACCTAATGAGTCCCGGGGTGGAAGTCACAAGTCTCCATATTCAAACCACTCACAAACGTGTTTGCAAATTTATACATTTATAATCAGCGCACCAGTGTTCTTTAAAAGCATTCAAATTGAAATTTGAGTGGTATTTAATAATACGCTCAGCTTTCATTTATTTTACTATTTAATTTTTTTTTGAAGAGAATATGACATTCAAATTTAGTGTTTGAATGACCTATTTCTGGACAGTTCATTTACATAAGGCGCTCCCCATCCGGTTTCTTAAAAATAAAAATTTTGAAAAATTTAATAGAATTATTTTTATTTTACATTAAATTTTGGGTACAAATTGCTAAACAGTATTTCCTTACGTCGTACTGTTTTTGAGATATGGCGAAAAGTTGTCTTGGAGGCTCCTTATTTAGATCACTCTATGAGGCAAATGCAAAATGGGTGAGGGTGGAAGATAACAATTCCTGCAACCTGTAGTTGAATTAGCAGATATGAAATTAGGTAGCAAACTTTTTATGGTTGTAAGGATAAATACTTTTATACATATTGGCCTGTTAAATATGTTATTTTTCAATAATTATGCATGTTTTACTTTTTATCTATAAATTATTTTCCGACTCAGTTTTATTGCTATGTAGGCTGTTTACTACGATTAGTTTTTGAAGAATTATAATAGGAAAGTTGAGTGGGGCACACTCCAGATTTTTTTCTTTAATACCCGTTTGTATAGAAGTTCGACACGGGCAAAAGAATCTTGTTGAGCAATGTCATAGACTTGTGTTAACTATAGCTCGACCTCGTTTTTATCAAGAATAAAAGAATGTACTTCAGTAATAATATATGAACGGCGTGCCATTGTGGTTACTACAGTCACGTGACGAGGGAGCAAAATTTCCCTAATATTCAGCCTTACTAAGCCTATACAAGTTATTTACATTCAACACTAAGAATTTTGAAGGTACAGTGTATTACCGTTACTCTGGGATCACAAATACGCGTTATCTTGAGTCGTTATTGTGTTGAATGGAACAAACTAGTCGTTTGTATTAACATCGCTGCAGTTTGTGTGGTCTAAGTAATGTGCGAAGTGTAGTTAATCTACATCCTGTTGTACGTTCACTGTGGGTTCATCTCCGGAGTCATTGTTGTAAATTGTTCTGCGCCGTGCGCTCTTGGTTTATTGCTACCCACACTAGCCTTCGCTCAAACATTCCGAATCAGCACGTGCAAGATAATGGCAAGTGTTGAGGGCAGAGGTTCGCAAGAGAATACTGCCATGGGGATGCTGAAATGGTGAGCTTCAGTGAATAGGCATCACGGAATTGTTCGTTTTCTTCATTACGAGAATTGGAGGTTGATGATGAATTCTATTGCTCACAATGTATGCGGATCAAATCCACGAAAGAAAATTACCGATGAAAGTTTTTCCCCGCTTTGTGACCTGGGTTGTTGAGTAATATTTAAAAGGAGTATGAATTCAGTTCATGACTATAAACATATCTCTCAAAGTTACTTCTCCATTTACTTAATTCATATGAAGTACAGTCGTTTCGACAGAATATCATTCATCATCAGGTCCCGAATACAAATTACTCACAATATAAAAGTTACGAGGAATAAAAGTTGCAATATAAAATCTAAATAAACAAATAAAATTAAATCAGAGTTATGAGAAAAGATACATTTTAATATAGAAAACAACAGAAGTAATATTGACAGATGCAATGTAAAGGTAAAATATATTTTCCTCAATTATTTTATTAATATTGAATTTGAATATTACTTCGTTTATCTCCTAAATTGAAAATTATATTTTCTTATAACATTCAATTTATTTTTATTTATTGTCTATTTTTATATTGTATTTCTAATTTTTATAACATTCAGAAGTGTACCTACGGGGGTTATAGGGAATCGATTCACGACCCTCGAAATTAAAAGAAATTTGTCCTTTTTGTATTTCCCCTAATGTTTATATGTGCATACACACAAACATGTATAAAATATACACACATATATACATGTGTAATATAACGACACATAATATATATAATACGTGTGTGTGATATCCCTGACCTAATAAATCCTGGGTACGCCCATGTAATTTGTATTCACAGATTGATATACGATAGAAATGGTTCTCGCTCAATATACAAGAAATTAATGGTTATTGTGACTGAAAGTTTTTTAGTAATTAGTTTTAAAAAACTATTTCATTAGATGAATAAAAGATTTTAAAAGATGGGTCTGACCTATCAAAACTAATTCAGTGTACATTTTTGTTATATTTATTATTGACCCATACTGGTGAAATCACGAATTTAGTTCTCGTAAATTTACTCAAGACCTGTATATGTAACAGATAGATTTCTCATTGCACTTGTGCCCTGTATTTTCAGTCACTTATTTTCAATCACCATGTTAAGTTGTATTTTATTACTATTATTAAATCCCGAAAGTAAAATAATAGATATATTTGATTCAGAATATTTGAAACTTGCTTAATTCCTTGAGATATGCAAAAAGCTATTGGTACAACCCGTGCTCTCCATTTGAAATGTTTTTCAATTTTACCAGTACCCTCGGACGCACGTATTGACTTATCTACTTTTCTGTCATTACTAATGAGCAAATGCTAGAATTCATATTTTTATTCTTTAACCGTTATACTCTTATTAGCGAGTATTTGCACTCACTTTTTCTCTCAGTTTTTTCTGTTCTTCGCACTGCAGTGCTTTATAGGGTCGCTGCCAGATCGACTTCGAGATAGAGCTTTCTCCACTCTTGCCGGCCAAGTGTCCTTCCTGACGCGGAACCCCGTGCGAAAGTGGATAGGGAAGGAAAGGGAAGAAGGAGGATAGCGTGAGTCCATGTTCTGATAAGCTAGGAACTACATTGGATAGGGCGGGGAAATCATGACTTTAAGTAAAAGTTGTTAAGCTGACAAGGGTTTTTAATTTTTTTTCCAGCATCATAGCAGTCATATTCATTTACCTCTGATAGTTACTCTCATTTGATGTTCAAGTGTAGTTTTTATTCTTTTTACCAATAACTGAATGAATCTCAGTACTGTACCTAGGTGGGGGCTTTGGGGTCGGTCCGCCAAGCCTCATCCTGTAAGGGGCCTCCGAATGGATCGTCAAAAGTAATGTCAAGATGTAAGTTTGAACTTACATGTATTATAGTTTTACTATAATAGTAAAATATCTAATAATAATAAATAATAAATTTATTGTAAAAAATCTGTTACAAACTGCGTACGACCACGTGGAGCACAATAAACTAATTTACTCTCAGGAAACAAGCAAGGGACCATCCCATCAATTCCGATCGAGGGCCATAAGGTAGAGGCGGATTTAACATTTCAACACACTCCTAACAATAAAAATAGTTCGGTACGTGTTACAATATAAACATAATACCAACAAATTTGTATTTAATGAAAAACAAAAACGTTATTTTAGTTGTATCTTATTAAATATCTCCCCAATGTCAATTATAAATTCTTTCACGTTATCTTTAACTAACAATACACTGATACAAATACGCTGATGTATGGTTAGATCGTGGGAAGTCTCCAAAAAGACCTCCCTCCCCAGGTCTCATTAGTTGTATGTACGCTATTGATGTATCTTCTATATAATATATAATTAAATTACTGAAGATAGTTTCAATTGTCCCGAAAAGGCTTTTAACTATTAAAATCCTACGTATCAATGCTATACAATATGTCATACTTTGGCAAAGATGTCGATGTTCATCCGACACAATCCAAGAAGTTTACCTGTAAAACTAAATTCTTCAGAACAACGAAATTTCACATTCGATGTGGGGTAGTATCAGCTTTTTATGATATATTGCTCCATTTTTACAAGTCAACATGATGTAGTTTACAATATTTGCAATGTTTCAGTATGTAATATCGGTATATTTTTCAAAGTGATGACTTCCATATGTCGTAACATTTATTTTTCTTGTGACCGAAAATATACGAGTATACGCGTGTCTGAGATAATTGCAAGGGGTAAAATAAAGTTTTCCAAGCCGAATAACACAGTTGTTTAAAAATAAAATAATTCGGTAAAGTTTGTGCAATCCGCATCAACCAGTGTAGTCTAGTTTATGCATCCTTCTAGTATTTCAATTTTAACCTCTCCTTCCGAGTAGCATATTCCTTTTTTCTTTCTTATTTCACAGGTTCTCTTACTGGAAGTGGCGTTCACCCGTTTAATTAGACTTTACCCAATATCTCGTGGAATGTCATATTACTCTGCCTCCAGCTCCCCCCCCTCTACACTCAAAAGGTTTATTTGTTTGTTGAAACTAGTATAATTCGGAATATCTTCATATATAACAAAATCGTATGACAAGCATAATTTTGGTATAAACAAAAATGCAATGAGGCTAAAATTGGAAAACTTTATTTTTCGAGTTATGCCGCCCCATGCTTATTTTGTCTCATGCCCAATTGCCGTGTTCATCCACCCATCCGCCCCGAGCGATGTCTCGAATTGATGCGTCGCTTCACTGCGAGCGTTGATTCAGTCCTACGAATCATAAAGCGCGTCCGGATGCCTGAGAAGATGTGCTCTCTTGTTCCCAGCATGGAAAACTCTCTCCTGCCTCTCGCGCGACGTCACCTTTACCGCCCTCGCTTCCATGTGCCGTCCCGCTCTCACCTTATTTGCTCTCCTCCTCCCCTTTGTCTCCTCTCACGCTCATCTTTTTCGGTCTACCCAATCCTGCACCGTCTCTTTTCCTCGACCTTCTTACGAACAAATTCAGTTCTTTCATTAATACTTTATTTTCTCTTAGATGATGCTATAGTTCTATTCGGTTGCCGATAATATCTTTAAAAGTTTCTTTGCCACTTTTTAATTATTTATCTTTCTACTTTCAAGTCTTGTTGAGGACCTCTCTTTAACGAGTCTTCTTTTGAGGTTCACATTGTTTGAAAGCGAATAATGTGCTGTAGTTCACACGCACCACGCACCAGAATCCTGTTGTACAAACATTCTAACGTTCAAATATTAATAAAATTTAAAAAGATAATGTAGTTGTGTATTGAAAATTGGGAGAACTGACTCAGCTGAATAGTACCTTCTCCGACTAGCCAGTAAATCACTTCAAAAGTTCTCAGAGTGAAATTGCATTGGTTTCCACATCGAACAGAATACCAACTAGTTTGGATAAATAAAATTGAACTCCCAAGTTGGTTTACTCAAAAGTATTTTTACTTAACCGAGGTATTCCATATTAATATTAACTTCTCTAAGCCATGAAGCTTGGGGTCTACTACAACCTCCTGTTCTGTCCCTGAATCGATATCTATATAATTCAGTCATGAGGAGACGTTTTTATCAATATGGTCATCCAAAATATATTGCCATATTCAAGATAAGTTTGATTTATATCTAATAAACTCTCAGTTTCTTAAATTTTCGTATCGCGAATACGAATTACGTCACAAAGTTAATCAAATAGGTAATCAGGCAATAAAGTTTTGCTCTAGTGGAATCTTTTGCATAATTCACTGCTCGTGATTTGTATGGAAGGAATGATAGTAAAACGAAATCCGCACTATCGTGTTTAGACCAGTGAAGCGTTGAGGTAGCGAGGAGGAAGGGAAACAGAGAACCTCTGGATTCTGAAACTCAATCACTTCAGACATTCCTTTTACGAGTGGGAGCTCTCGAATTCGTGCGTGTCCCATGACAAAGCTTTGTTATTTGAACTAATGCGTCTGTAGTACGATCATAACGTTCAAAGAAATGTCATATTCGTGTAGAATTGCAATACCTACATATTTATTTGCTGTACAATGAACTGCAGATTGTAGGGGTGCGAGCACGGGTGCACATTCCCCCAAATCCAATGCGCTGTTTCCCCGCGAAAGAAATTCACGGTATTCCACAACTATAAAGCTCCTCTTTCGCCAAATAATGTAGCTAGAATTGGCTGCTGGGGGTTTACTTCGATTTATCTACCTCTGAGATTGAATAAAGGACAAGATGGATCGCGAATAGTGTTTTAAATGTCATGTCCCAATCTCTCTTTTTTTGCTCTTAGAACTATGGTTAGAGTTATGAACTTTTTATGGATTCTCTTTGTTTTTTTAGTTTGTCCTTTACCGAAAAAGTTTCGAAAAAAAAATCTTGAAAATCCCCCCCTCTACCAGGAAGTCTGTATAATTGACATCCTGAAACTCATTACATTACCGGCAATCCTCTCACTTTAATTGACAATAAGCACTATCGTAGATAAAATTCCGAAAATTGAAAGGGAAATTTAGTCTTACTCCAGAAACGAAATTATTTGTGAAGTAATACATTTTGGGAAGACCGGGACTAGTCAGACTAATTTATCCTTCATGATTCTTCTATTTTTCTGTATTTTATTCGAAACTCATTCCATAACAAACACAATTACCCAAATTTGGACCCAAAATCTTGCGTTATTCAGTTCGGTTAGCGTTACATGAACCTGGTGAGGAAGACTGCAAAAAGGTTTAGATTCGCGTGGTAATTCTGGCCAATGCAAGAAGTGCGATCAGGAGATAAAAGTACTAGAAATACAAAATAATCGACGAAACAGCAAAATAAATTTATTAAACCAATAAATATCTCTAGATTTTTCACATTGAATTTTAGAAAATCTTGACTTTATCAAAGTATTTGATATCGTGTAAGAGAAAAGACAAATGAAAAAAAAAATGTTAATAACAAGACAAGAACGTTAATTCTTTATTTATGCCATAATTCAAGGTATTTATAGAACCAGTGATAATTGTATATTTTATAGACTCTGAAGGTTAGTCTGTCTTTCAGGCTTGAGCAAAGTCATGGACATTCAAAACCATATATAATAAAGAAATTACACTGTGTTGCAAAAACGATATTTTTGGTCTCATTTCATCACAGGAGAAGGGATGTTCGATTGTCGATAGTGCTTTACCATCGGCTATTCGATACTGTCGACTAAAAACAACAGATCAATGGATGAACAATCAAAATATCAAAGTACTTGAAGAAATCCCGAATTTAAAAACTGAAAGAAGTTTAATTCATTTTGTTGGAAAATACATATGGTTTTTGAAAATTGATGTTCACTGCTTATATTCTTTTGGAATGTTATTGATTTCAAAATAACTTCAGATCTGTCAAGTATGGTATTTTACATTTGGATAGGTATGTACGTACATTTATTCAATGTTTTTTCATTGGAGGTAACAAAGTACATATAACCTTCCAATGTTACGTACCTTTGCACTCTTAGTAAGGACGAAAATTATTAGACGTCGGTGAACAAATTCACAGTGGGTACATATCTAATCCTCACTACAAACGAATCTTCTGGCTATATATCTCTCATTCCTATGACAAAGATCGTAATATTGTCATGACTAGGAATCTGAGCGATTGTCTTAAGGAAATTTTAACATCTTATAAGGATCTTCCTGTATTATATTGAGTAAGATAGACAACATATCAGAGAAAGTTGTGTCATCGGAACCTTCTGTGCCGTCTTTGTGCCGTTGCGATTGTCATACAAGAAGTTCAGTTACTACACAAGAAGTTCAAGCTCACGTATTGTAGAAACTTGATTTTTTTTAGATTTTGCTTAGCATTCCTCCGTTGTGTTGCATCCGGTCGCGCCGTCTCCTCCCCTTCCCTTCCGGTTCTCAGCATCATCTCGAACGCCGCCTCACGACGCCTCAGGCGTAGCCCGTTTCCTCGCTCTATCGTCTCTCTGCTTTCTCCCACCGACGTGCACAGCTCTAGGCAGAGACAATACGCAAATCCAGGTCGCCTCTCCCACCCTCGCTCATCATAAGCGTTTGCTGATGTCAGGGAAAGTGAGTGGGGAGGCGCTGAGGGGAGAAGACGAATCTCCTGTGTGGTTTTCCCTCAACGATAGGCAAGCCTTCAGAAAGCCATGCGGTGGCGTATATCTCATGTTGAGGATTTATTGCTATCTTTGTGTCGTTTGTAAAGTATGGATACGGTCGAAAATCTTGCAGAATTCATGTTGAATTGTGAACTTTGAGACTTCACAAATCGCGATTGGCATCTCTTTAAGCGACATTTTCTGTACTGGTTGATTTTGTTTGCTAGAAAAGTGAACTGAGAGTAGTTGGAATCTGGACCAAGAAATCTGATCAAAGTCGGAAAATACAAAATCTTGGTGAAGAAAAATGTCCAGATTCCACAGGAAATATCCTCAAGAGACCCGGGAAACTCATCAGTCATGTTGGTGAAAATGAATGAAAAAGCTTTTGGACCAGTGGCTCTAGTGATTACGAGATCTACGCTACCCATAGACCACGAAGAAACCGTACCAGAAGAGAAACGTTTGATCTGCTTAAGTGACAATCTAAATTAGTTCACAGTCCTTCAGCGTAAAATTCTAAGCGGAAATGAAACTTTCGCACTACACAGAATTGAAATCTACTACAAATTTCACAATGATATCTATAAAATTAAAGTAAGATCTTATGAGTTTATATCACTCGTTTTCTCACAAATACTCAAATTTAATTTTAGTTACTTAGTTGTATACACAAACTCGCAAATGGTATACATCAATGGCTTATCAGCACTTTTCCTGAATATTCTTTCCCCAGAACATGTTACCAAGAATCGCGTTGCATTTTCAAGTAATTTTCTGCTAAAATAAATCAAGACGTAATGGTAAGTATTTTTCATAATGCAATTCCGTCCAAAATTCCCGTTCCCAAATCGAGGGAAGATTAACCAATACGCAGAGCCGCCGAGAGGATGGGGGCAGATTTTAAATTTTTCCCCTTCCCCGCCAATCATCTAATCTTCATAAATAAACGTAGAAAATAAACTTTTCAAAATATTTCAATACTTGTTTATGAACTCATTCAACTGGTCTATTATATTTAGTAACTCATAAAATAAATGTTCAGATACTCTATGAATAAATGTATTAGAGAATACTTAAACAATGCGAGATTTTTCAGCTCAGACAGAATAGTTAGTTCCCGTAATTTTAGAATTACCAATAATAATATATCAACAATTATTTATCAACAATTCACTATCAAGGATAATCTTTGTGAGCCTTCACCTCTGAAACGAAACCATGCCAAACTAGTTATATTTTTTCCAGAGACACCTTTCCAATTTTTATCGACTTGATATTTAAAAATTGTTATTCATTTATCTTTGGAGGTCCCCCAAAAACTACTTCCCTTCTCTGACTCGGCATTGATAATACGCAACTAATGTTTGTAAATGAAAGAATTGTAAGAATTGTCGATGTACACGAGATCAGAAACGACATCACAGCTCTTTGTAAAACAACATGTTGATCCATTTTAAAATAATGCCACATTTAGAGTGTACTTTATAAATTGTCTTATGTCCGACAAAATGAAAGAATAGAGAGGAACTTATAGTTATTCTGTGCACCAACTTCGCGAAACAAGGAAGAACAAAAATCTACTCATTTTAGTATTCAGAAGCGTGAAGCATTTGTCTTAACGCCAGACGTCCATCAAGAAGGGAGCTGCCGTCACGAAAGGAGATGTTATTTCTTTCTCCAAAAGCTGAGACAGGATTGCATAAGCAATAGAGCGCGGATGGTAGTTACGTCAGGTCTGAGAACACACGGCATTTATCTGCCGCAGCCGGTAGCTAGTGCAGACCTCCGTGTTTGACTTGAAGGGTCACCCTTCTCCGTCCCTATGTGATGCAGCTCGTGTGGCTGGCGTGCCGAGCAGACGGAGAGCGGCGCAGGCGACGAATAAATCGCATGTTCGTAGTGAAGCCTTCCCTCGTAGCCACGCCGCGCCACCAGCGTTTTATGCAGCAGGGATTCCCCCGAGAGCGCAGGGAACGAGCGACACTGCGAGACAGTTCGAAGGGGAGTTGAAAGCTGGTGTGGGACCTGCGAAAAGGAATTTCGAACCTATCGCCCTCATAGCTGGTGTGATCCGAGAGGACTGTCTCCTTCGAATATTTTGCCTTTTTGCATTTAGTATGCGAGATGTGGTTTCGTGGAGTGCTTACTCTTCCGGAGGAATTCGATTGAATATTGCAATTTTTCATTGCTCTTTCCTTCGTATTTCACCACACTTTCATTTCAATCCAGTCCTCATGATATCCTCTGGACTGCATGCACTAATTTACTTCATGAGACAGAGTTTTTATTTCGAAGTGCTGAGAAATGATTCGTAAGATTTGGATGTTGTTTATATTTAATGAACATAAATATGTGAATCTCTAAATAGCATACATGTCGATGTTTCCGGGTGAATACTGGGTTAAAGTTAGTGACAAAAGTACTTTTTTATAATATAGAAGAAACATAATAGAACGTGAGTATATTTTAACGGAAATTTTATGTCTTACAATATTTATTCAATAAAATTTGTCCATACTATGTGAGAGGACACTAGTGTGGACTGTATCCACCTCTGTTTTCGATATAATGTTCGTGTAAGAAATAAAATTATTTTATTGGTATCATTTACATAACATTGTTTTAAATAGAGTGAGAATTTATAAATATGTAGTTACGAATAACGAAAACCTGAAAGTGTACAGTTTATTTTCATTTTTTCACGCATATTAAGGTAAAGAGTAACTGGCTTGGAAAAATTGATGTCAAGTGGATCATTATACTGTTCAAAAACATTGTTTTTGTCGATTAATAATGGGAGGTACAATAGGTTATGACCGGTACCCTGATGAACTAGGCTATAACTAGAAATATCCTTGAAACATTGATATGCAAAGACATATCTAGTCTATACAAAGAAATGACTTCGAACCTATTAGCATTAAATTAGGAAACACAAGCAAACTGATAGGTTTTTATAAAAAATACGTTATTAACAAACTTTGTAAACATCCTATTATATGTTTTTTTAAACTTAGGTTGATGTATAAAATTATTTCGCTCACGAATTAGAAGATGAATCGTTTTGGCAGTCACTCGTCAATCAGGAAAATACTGAAGAAATTCTTCTGTGGTTTGTTTTCGTTGGTCAACCGTTAGAGGAAATTTAGAGAGGGACAGGGAGGAATAGATGCAAAGTTAGTTTGAATTGTTTATTGTTCTCTTTTTAATGCAGGATTTATAGTTGTGGGACCAAATATAATTAGGAAACAAGTGTGTTATCTGAATGAACTTAGTTGTAATAAAGTCGGTCGAGCCATGAATCTGGTATAAATCGGTCGAGGAACAGCAAAATTTTGTCATACGCGAAGAGGCTATTGCGCAATATGCGTTCGAGCAGACTGGAAGCCCATTGAAGCAGCGAAAAGTGGGTCAACTGATCTTCCCCCAAGGGGAACGCAGTTGAGCGCTGGAAGAAAATAACTTTCAGGGTGAGGTCAACGAGAAGTCATCAAAGTAAAACTTCTAAGAGTTCAAATGAAATGAGAGTTTCTTGCACGAAATGACGATGTGGTTCCCATGCACTTAAATGTGAACACTACAATAATAATAACTAGTTATATATTGTTCAGCCACACGTGTAGTTGTGGTTATTAAATTCATTGCGTTGTAATGTGGGTAAGTCAAGTGCAAGGAGGGGCAGGACTTGCGGTTGATGACAGTATCTATTGCACAACATGTATGTCGTACTATCTTCCAGAGATAAATATTGTCGATCAAACTGTCCAGCGAATGTGGAATCATTAAGTCCAGGCTGACCATATACGTACAATGCAGTATTTCAGTTTGCCTCGGTTACTTACATTCGAGAGGACAGATATGTCCACAAAACCTTTGCGATCGAACCAAAGTGTCACGTATTCTTTGTCAGGAACTAGTCTTGTTTGTAGGATGTGTGTCAATATGACGACAATTGTTGGGATTTCCCTTCACACTGCAACAGATACAGGCTCAGACGACGTGATATCACAGGAAGGGCATCACATCTTCATTTCGGACGAATCTCGGTTCAGCAAATGTATTGTGATAGACATATCCATGTTTAGAGATAACGAGAGGAACGAACGTTACCAATTTGCATTCGTCACCATTATACGGGTCGAGTACCTAGGATGAAGGAATGGAGTGCCTTTCAGTGTACATCTTGGTCATGTTGTCCGCATAACTGCTATTGTGGACAGACATCATAAGATTTCTGACGTGTTGTTGACATTTCCGACGTTTTGACCCATGACTGTTTGTGTCTGACAATTCTGTGGTTTACTTTACAATTGCAACTGATTACATACCCATGTGAAACTCGCTTTTATGTTTTATAAGATGTACTTCGCAAGGTAATTGGGTGCGATTTTGAAAGCATATTTTCGTGTCGTGGAAATGAAATTTTGAGACTGTTTTTGCTGGAATGTAAAATGTATGAAAATTCATGTATTAAAATAAGAGATTTTTGTATTTACATTGTCTTCATATTTTGCCGTGGCGACAGTTTCATCTCGTATGGAATTGAAACTTCTACAGAAGACGAGAAAGGAAAAGTGAAAAAAAAAGAAGAAGAAAAACTGAAGGGTTCGATTCACTCTACCGTATTCCATTTTTACAAACCCTCGATTTCATTGCTTCTCTTTCGAAGCAACATGAAGACGAAGGGATTGCAGGGGTTCGAAAGCGAAGTTCTCGAGCGTCGTCTTCGGAAGTCGCTGCTAGTGTTTCCCTCTGCGTCAGCTCGTGCAGTGCTTTTCGAGACACCCCACCCCTCCGTCTACGCTCTTAGGGGAGGAAGTTTACGCACGGACCACTCGTGAGGGCTGTAGTTTACGACGCCTAGGGTAACCGGACATCCTTCTGAGGCGAATCAATGCGTGTTGAAAGGCATTCAGTTATACTGTTATGACGAGGGAGAAGAAGCACTGGGCCCGGTTGGCTAGACTCTCAATGAACACTTTCGCACCCTCTGTCTTTTGATCCTGTTACAAAAATATTTCCTCTTTGAAATTTCTGAGCTGAGTAAATTAATAATTGGGGTGAAGTTTGGAAAGAACCAGAAAGTGAAGTAAAGATGAAGTTAAATTTGGAGTCATAATAGGATCGTTGGCATTGGAGAAAGCAAGAAGATGTGAGAAACTAAAATTATGAACATGTAATTGCTTTGTTATTTTTATTGTTTTTTAAATTTTATTGCTAGGGGTTTCAATCATAAAAATGTCAGAAAACTTTCTCAATGTTAATGTTGTTTATATTGGAAACAAATCTGTGATCAATGTTTTGGTGGACATGTGTTGGCATGAGTTTCATTCTTACGGTTTTAAGGATATTAGAGTCACGATTCAAATTACATCTGCGAGAGGCAGAATACGCGCATACCCTCAACTGTTTCTCTGTCCAATTAATAATGATAAAAGTTCTTAATCCGTTTTAAATAATTCAATAAGTATTGTATCAATGATGTAATAGAAGCATTGATGTGTGTTATGTATTGAATGAGAACGCTTTCCCTTGTCCTCCCATTGCAAAATCATACTAAAGCGTCGTTTCGCCGCATTTGTTGACGTGTTTCGTTCACGTTATTCCCATGAACGTATTTCAAGCGCCCGCGTTGACAAGGTTGGGTGTTGTGTGTCTGGAGGGGACGTAGCGGCTGCAGCCTCGAGGACTTAGTCAGTTATCGGTAATCGATTGCTTGAGTGAGTAATGAAATATAGTGACTGTCGACTGGGAAGTCTGTGAAAAAGGCAGCGGGAATGGAGAGACCCCAGGGGCTCGGCAACTTATCTTCCACTTTGTACCGGGAGACGCACACTTGGTCGGAAAAGTTCATCTTCCAATAAGAGGCAGTTACGAGTATATGATCTATTGAATGGGTCAACTATTCAAATAGTTAATGGCGGTAAATTCTGAAAATCAAAACTTGGTTTGTGTAAAGCAATGTTCTATATAGTGAATATGTTAACCTACGGAATATAACGTTTTCCAATATTACCTAGCTATATTCTAACTTTCCGGCTGTCGCAATTGTTCCTTTCAATTCTATTTTATCTATAATAGAATTAAAATATAAGTTATATTGAAATTTAGGTTTCTTTTATTGGATACGAATGTTGACACCACAGTATTGTTATTAATATCAGTATTTACACGAGAGTAATATTTCATCCCGTCTTTATGATTTAGGTTAAAGATAAACTTTGGTTTTTTTAGATATAAAACTGACTATAGAAAGCCATCATTAATGGACGGTTATTATTAATCATGATAGGAGCTCTCATCATTGGACAGTTTACTTTGAGTTTTGCTGTGCAAAAGGATTCATATTTTTCATACTGAACGTTGCGGGAAAGCAAAGTATATAATTATATTGTATTGTGTCCAGTCTTCAATGTAGTGTTGTTGAATATAATTTTCAGGAGATATTAGAATACCTTTCTGTGTCTTACTGTCATCTATTTTCTCCTCGCCTCTTTAACTGTTGTATTTGGAGTACGAATGTATACGTGTATTGGTATAGTAGCCATTATCTGGTAAGAACAAAATAGTATCAGTTCTTGCTCTTAACCCTCGTATTACAAAATATGGAGTATGAGCTCTGAAAAAAAAGAGCTACCAGGCATTTAGAGGGTTTCTGTTTACCAGTAGCACGAAAGGATCGAAGCGCAATCGCGTCGAGATGCCAAACTTCTATGTCCTCGTAGTTGAAATCGTGTCGAAATGCCGAATTGTTATTGTTCCCTCGTGTACTAGCAGACAGGGACGAAATAGGAGGGAAAAATTCAATTATTGATATTCCGAGAATGTACATCACTCACCCTTACCTTGGATTAAATCGTCACTGGATTCAATTAATATGTCTTAATTTATACGAAGGATTTCACGTTTGGTGATGATTTTGCTAATTATTTGTACCTTATAACGCACTGATCCACTCACTAAACTGACTATCTTGTTTTTCTCGAAAGAATCGACTTAGAAAAGCAGAAATATAACTCGCAGTTGGGTTGGTGGGTCGCATTAGGCCAGACACCTACGAGGCACGAACAGATCACCGCACCACGTACGATAAAGTTGGAACTACAACCGTTAGGAGATTAGAATTATTGGATATAAGCGGAGAGTTTCTACTATTACTATTTTATAATCCATGTCTTCTCCGTTACAATCCAAATTTCATTCAGTATTTTCAATTTACTTATCTCAGTGCGCACTATTTCAGAGCAACTAAATTATTGCTGCGCAAGAGTTCCAATCTCTACCGGAGTAGGGATGCATTGCAGTGAAAAATCTTTGCACAAATCCCGAAGAAAACGCAAGAATTAAAAACATTGTTCAAAACCTTAAAGATATCGTTACTTGTTTATCGTCCTCAGTATTTAATATGCTCTGAGATGGTGTGATGTCCCATGTTGTATCATGATCCGAAAGTCGTAATTCACCGACGGCTCTCCTAGCCTCAAATACGACAAGAACAATACTTCACTGACCATCGGGTTGCGCACAGTGCGCTCCGTTCGTCAAATTTAACAAATATGTCTCCACATTGTCTCAACATCTCTCTCAAATTGAACATCATCCTTACATGTGCGTGAATATCACTATTTGACTAGAGAGTTTGCGAGAGAGGTCAAGGCGTATTCTTTCCCACAAACGAACTTTAAGTCGCTGGTCGGCTACTCTGAGCGAAGATTTCCATTTTTTTCTGTCAATGCAGGGTAAATGACTTGCTCGAGAGTTTCGTAATGGATTACAGATCACACATGATCGATGTTCCACTGCGTTTTTCTGATTGCCATGAAGCAGCGAGCTAAGAAGTCCGTAATGCATCGTGTAAGGGAGATATAAGAATATCTTCCCTATTTCAGACTGTGGCCTTATGGAAATTAAATAATTACACCAACAGTACCTTCTAAAACTTTTTCAAAAATTCATTTTACAGACTTTTTCGTCCTGTCATGGAGCATTGCCAAGCTGACTGAATTATCTATGTTGAACTCTCGAAATAATTGATTCATGGAATTAATCACAATGCATCTGCATTGAACAGACCAGAGAACAGAACAAATTGATCAGTATAAATATTTGGAGGTGAAAGAATTTTGAAGTCATGATCAGTGAGCTTTTCAGACGGTCCTTTAGATTTTAAAAGCATTCGAATTTTTTCTTAATGAAAAATGTAAATAAAACATAAAAAACTCACATATTTCAAGAAACAGTTTTGGTTCGCGCCTTCATAAGTCACGTAGATAATGAACCGATTCTTCTCTCTTCGCTTTACGCTGACCGACCGTTAGATGAAAGGAAAGAAAAGTAGGAGGAATATTTCTATTTGAATTTTGAAAAACTTAAAAAGAATTTACTGTTGTCTATTAAAACTGGAATGAGCAAAGACTCCAAGGGACCAGATGAAACCTAATTCACGTATTTTTATATTTATGGATTGGAAATATTTGGTGAGAGTTTCTCAAATCAGAAGTTTAAAACATTCATTTTTTAATACGCATTTTAACGTGGGAGGGGACAGGTAGGGAAGAAATGAATTTATCTCCAAAAGCTCTGTGATTGTTCATCCTGTTGTATGGGTGGGATTAGTTGTTTCTCCTACTTAAATACGTTTACAGATAGTTCAGCCTAGAAGGTAAACGCAGTTTCTGGAGGTGCATTCACTGGATTGTCGAATTTTGTGTTAATTGGTGGATAGGAGTAGTAAAGGACGTAGAAGGATCAATGGTATTGCATGTTTTGCACCTACGTTTCTCACGACGTTTTGTGTCGGGTGACGAAGTCAGAGGGTCGTGGCTGAATTCTTTGTTGTTACTTAATAACTTTTGGAGGTTAGGGGACTGTTTATAGGCAAGAAGAGGTAGTTTTTAAGGGATCTTGTGGAGGGATTATTAGGTCATGATTTTATACAAGTCTTCGAGAAGAGGTTTTGTTCTGTCAATACCAAGGGAAAATGTCGTACATAATGCAGGAGACTGAGAAGATTCTTTGTTAAAGATTCTGTTTAAGCTAGGAGGTGAAATTATTTTTTGCAATAACTCAGTGGTATAATGACGTTTTGGTGAGGGTGTCATGTAGTTTGGTTAGGTTTTGATAGAGATCGGAAAGATTATTGTAGATTCTATGCCCACGGATATATAGGGCTTAAGGAAGAGAGCGTTTAGCGTGGAATGGGTGTCAACTATCAAAAAGAAGTTATTGTTGCGTTTTGGTAGGTTTCATATGTACTAACATTTGGATGGTATTGAGCTCAGAAAGTAATATATTTGGCGAGTGAATATTGAGTTTTTTATTGACCTACAGGCAAAAAACCGTACCCCTTAATAGAATTGTATTTTATGCTTCATTAAAGCAAATAAATAAAACAATTGTGTAAAATAATTAAACTTCAATATTTAAATCTTTATTTTTAGTTCTTTGATCACAAGATCGTGATATGTCTATTAATTTTATCTGTTACTTTTCTTAAACGTCAGGCAAACTTTTTTAGACTTAATTACAAATCCATTTTTTTATCGAAAATTTATTAAATGTCTAGGAACTTAGTCATTATAAATATTTAAAAAATGAAAAATAAATTACCTTAATTGTGACTAAGCTTAAAATGATAGTCCAGCATTTGGGATTTAATGACGTACCTTCATTTTCAATTATTTTATCACTAGACCTTTACATTTTTTATTTATATTTGTAACTTAAAAAATCCTTTGCTGGTTACTAACAATGGTCCTTTATTGCCCCGTCGTCGTTGATCCTTTCTATCTCAATGGTAGGTTAGTTGATGTTTAAAGCTATTTAGGAACAACAAAATGGACATAGAAAACAAGAACTGTATGCGTGATACATAACGTTACTAACCAAATATAATGACAAGTTAAGGTTTGTAATGCTACAAACGAAAGAGTGAGACTAAAAAGAAGTAATATGCAATTTGTTACTCTCGAGTACATACATTTTCTTGTCGTGTGCACGCACAGTCCCTCCTAACAGTGCTCGAGCATTTGAAGAATTTGATTGCAGGGAACTGCATGCGTTTCCCTCCCACTTCCCTTAATACATTAGTCACGCACTTGTGTAACGGGCTTATAGTTTCGGAGATAGGCATAGTGGTTCTTTTTACCCGCGGGCCTTTTAACCCCGCTCTACACTATATCTTAAATGAGGTATATAAAAGAATTTTCAGCGTCGAATTGACTATGACTTGAAAGGTGGGACATATTGCTCTTCAAAAGCGACAGAATTCCTACTTAATGTTTTCGCATTGTTCTGCGTGAAACAGAAGTGAAATCAGGAAAAGGGGTGGAAATCGGTAGCTCTGGCTCCTTGACAATAACAGTAAGTGATCCTTTTTTTGTGTGTGTGTGTGTGTCGAAAAAACGATTTAAAGGTGATATCAGACCTGGAGCATATCATAGAAGGAATCATACAGAAATACTACTGAAAGAGAATTGTTAAGAGGTAGATTGCATGAAAGCATGCCGAATTGCGAATTGCGGCTAATGCCTGCGAGATTATTGGTCATAGGTCAGTTTTTATGACCTCTGGATTATGAGTTCGATCCTTGCCCGATAGGTGCAGGAGGAGGTTTTAATTAGGGTCGTCCCTCTCCAACTCATACCAGTCAATGTTACTATATAAGTTGATTTCGGAGATAATTGAGTGAATCGTTTGGGAATATTTCATCATTATGGAGGAGAGAGATGAAAGTCGTTAGTTAATTTTGAATTTACATATTTACGCAAAATAAAGGGGAAAACAGAAAAGCATAATTTGGCTTCATTGTAGCACTAAGTATAAGAAAATAATATCCGCGTAGTGCAAATATATTTCATCGAGAATTTGTATATATTATTTTCCTAGAAGTTATAATACTTAGGAATAATAGGAATATAATTTCTAGGGATTACTTTTTATTAATACTATAAAATTTATTACTTTATTATACAAAAGGTTATATATAAGTTATTGTCCAAATAGGCGTTTCTATTGAGTGATAAAATTCGGTTATCTTTGTAACTAAATAAATTTTGAAAATGTGACTTATGAAAGTATGAAAACTCGAATCGATGCGAAAGAAATTAAAGGGCATCATCAG
Organism: Laupala kohalensis; assembly: GCA_002313205.1. Classification (NCBI taxonomy): domain Eukaryota; kingdom Metazoa; phylum Arthropoda; class Insecta; order Orthoptera; family Trigonidiidae; genus Laupala; species Laupala kohalensis. Next base: position 148,371 of record NNCF01127200.1, read on the forward strand.
GATACGAAGCTGGCTGTGTAAAGTACATTAGGATTGAAATGAATATTTTAATCTCTCCTATTTCCCGTTGAAATAAATGACGTCATCACCATGGTCCTATCGTCAACTAATAAATTAAAATGGTTCATGAAATACAGTTAATATAAAAAAAATCTATTATTGAACTGCTCACATTCCATAAATCAGCTCTGACTGATGTTGCCTACAAATAGTTTATGTGGTCTCCCCTTGTTTCCAGTATTTATTTTGGAAATGTATTGATTCCCCATTTAATTCTGCCACTTTTATCCTCACTCTTCTCAATACTTTATATGAAGATCTGGTCGTAACAAATTAAGACAAAAATGAGATAATGTGCGCAATTGTTCTGGATAATTTTCGTTCTGACATAACATACCTGTGATTTTATTCTAATTCATTGTCCGTCTGTTTTTCTCTGATATTTTGTAGCACTGAAGGATTTGTCAATGATATTGGCCTCCGTAGAGAAACTCGAGACTCAAAAGAAATAGAAAAGAAATTTGTTAAAGCATGATATTATTTTATGATTTTATTTTAATTTTAAAAATCTCGCAGATATTCTGGTATCTTTGATATCTAATCAAAAGCAACGAAAAATGATACCAAACACTAGGTAATTACATTAAAGAATTAAAAATAAAATTAACCCTAAAATGAGACAACTTACATATTCGTGTTTTGTAAAAAAAATTTCGTTTGTTCTTTTTAACTTAGATTTCAAAAATATTCGAATATTTGCAATATATTGAAAAATAAATTAAATATTTTTTTAAAAATTAGAGATAGCTTGTAGAGTTCTAACGGGCACAACATATGAGCCGCGACAAGATCCTTGAGATTACAAAGGTGTTCGTTAAGCAGGTAGCCAGGGACTTGGAGCTCTTCGCTCAGTAAACAGACTATACGTGAAGAGAAATAGAAATAGGGGGAAATTGAACAAAGATGATGTTGGAGTGTACATATTTTCAAATAAGTGAAGTAGGTCAAAAAGAAATGATTCCATGTCTCACAAGCATTTTGTAAAAGGAGAACTGGACGAAAGGGCAAGTGGCTTGGCAGGTATGGACGGATGTGAGAGTGTCAATTAACGTATACCGTGTTGCAGACTGAGAACGAATGCGAATCGGAGACCTTCACTTGGACGGGTCTCCGAAGACGCAAGAAAAGAGTCGTAGAAAAAGGATGAGGAGGTATAGAGCTTATACCATGGGAGCGGTTGGGTGGCGCTCCTGTGATTTTGGTGAGGTCGAAGTGACTTAATAGGGTCGAAGGCATGTTTTTACATGTGATATGGAGGTATTAATGAAACAAAAGAGAAGACGGCATGAGGGTTTTGGAAGTCAAAACGAAAATTGTATATTATTAGAACCGAAGACCCACGGCTTCATGCACATGAATTTTCAATTTTTGGTACAAATAATTGTTCTTTAATATTCTTATATAATAGTGGAAGTGTATCTTATAGATTTTGTTTTATCTGGTAATTCGCTTTCTTGAAGACTTCTAACGCCTAGTTGCTACGGAATTTGGTTCACGAAATCAAGCAGACGTTGGAACTTGAAAACACCTCTTTGTATCTTCGATAGTGGATAATGCACAGAATATTGCCACGATTTCATGATACCTATTAGCAAGCCAATAGTTGGTCTCCAGTGACCGGAAGACAATAGTTGGCTTCGTGTGGACATCATTGGCTTGATTTTAGAAGCCAATGTCCTTCACAATTTGCCTGCCTATGAGCTGTCTTGCGGAGTAGACTCAAGCCAACTATTAGCGTCCAATACCTCCTCCACCTCTCCTCCATCACTTTAAACTTGCTTGAGAACTGGCGTCACTCAGGGAACTTGATTACTCGTATCAGCTACTACGTCAGCTATTATGGCTTACTGTACCACGCCAATACGCTGCATCGTGTGGACAGATCAAGGTCAATTGCAGAAGCCATCTATTGGTTTGATCATTGGTATCGTGAAATCACGGCATAAGAGACAATAGGATACGTCTGGCAGGTTGCTTCCATGAATCTACCAGCTTGAGTTAGTGCATCAAAGGTGTCCGCAATGTTGCAACCTATAGTTTGTAAATTAATAATAATGTTAAGTGTTGAAAATAGCATGGCTTGCCTAGAAATGGAAACTAGAATGCTTTGTGTAAATTTAATGTCTCTACTGTTTACCACCTGCGACGAATTCTTGACACTGTGGCGCATATATATTATATTTTATGTGAAGTAGGAATGAAGAAATATAGAAACATGACGGATTCCTAAGACCGAAGAAAAGAAACCGGAATGGCGACGAAGGCGCGAGAATAAAGTGCGAACGCAGGTGATGTCTTGGCAGTTGTTGAGGGAGGGACGGCCGCAGGCGAGGGCAACCGGCGGACGTAATCGCGTCGGGGGAGGGTGCATACGGAATGCCGTTTCCGTCGGACCCGCTACCGCCGCCATCGAAGACCCGGAGGAAAACGCAGCGCCCCTCTACCGTAAGGGACTCGCTAAGGCCCGATTTACTTTCAGCGAATCGACCGTCTGGTGCGGCGAACCACGAAGCTTCCTACGTAGATCGAAGGCTTTTGTCGGACAAATAGCCTTCAGTGGTCGCCGAAGAAGCCACGGAAATACAAATCGTTTTGTACGACAAAAAATTATGTCTCATCTTTCCCACGCCTTCCGTTCGTCAAGGAAAAGGCGTAACCATTATGAAGACAGTCCTGTTTCCACAGTTATATTCAAGAATTATGAGATTCACGACGTACGTATCGGGTGGAACATGAAAATGGGACTGAAATGGTCTTGACACCACAGCTGCAAATAAAAAAATGTGTTTAGTGTTACATCCATCTCACAAAGCATTGAAGGTTTTGAGATTCGATCTTTTCTCGCTTGAATTCAAAAAAACATTATTTATAATTTATTGTACAATGTATTGCCAATGTTACAAGTTGGACAAATGCAAACAGAAGCTGAAGAACTTGACAAACCCAAGATACAAATCGGTTGGAAAGGATGAGGGAAAATTAAGAAAGATATATTCAGATTACTATAGTTGTAAAGCGGGTCAAGGACTATAAGGAACTGGATTCCTAATGACTAAAGAGTTCTAGAAATCAATTTTGGACTTCGAGCCGTGCATCTCTTTCATCTCTTTCGAGCTTCCAGAAATTGTTCCTTTGCAAGTGAAAAAATAGCTAAATTAAACATCCTCGTTCTTAACATTTTTAACAAAATTAAAAATCTTGAACTTTAAAGTTGAGATGTGGAGTGGGAAAAAGTTACAATTTTCTTAAAGACTTGCTTAAAATGACTCTGTGAAGTAAAGTATTATTTATTCAAACGGACACGTTTTATTTTCGGGTGAAGCAATATTATGAACTATCTGTATTGGTGAGTGTCAGTTCAAATCCTCAAATCTGTCAGAGTGAGTATTGGATATAATTGATATTCATTTGTCGCGCCATTTATTTCGTAGAATATGGGATTAATTCGCTTATTGAGTCTTCCACGAATAATATTACTCGCAAATCGAAAAGCCAAATGAGCAATGTGTGTATTAAAATTCATACTCTGTCATAAAATCTTATTCATGTCCAGTAATTTTATGATTACCTAAAATTCTATAGCATGTTGTAATTTCAAAAACGTCGCGGTAATAAAATTCGCGGCATTTTAATTTTTAAGATAAACGATTACTCCCTATGTTAATCCACGCTTTCCCTCTGAGCATTACCTTTGGATTCCACACAAAGAATTTAATTTATTTTTTGTTCGTTGAATTTTTATTCCATGCTAATTCAACGTAATAGTGTGATGCAATAACCGTTCAAATTCGGAATAAAACGTAGATATGGCTGAGGCAGAAGATAAACCGTTCGTCGTAAATTTCACAGCACGGGGCGCAAAAGCCATGTGTATCTTGAGTGAACACTATCTCGGTGCGTACGGTGTTGATCTCCCACGAGGCTTGCTCTGTGGTTTTGAGATGAGGATGCAAATGAAATGGACCACCAAAAGCCCGGGAAGAATTAGACTGGGAAGAGTAGTTTTATATCAAACATTATTACCGTGATATTGTTGGTCAACCGGCAAGAGTACAGCGAAAGCAACACAAAATACTTTTTTAAGAGAAGATTAACACTAAATCAATGTTTAAATACTCATAAAACATGTAGCAAATACACTATTTTGATGAAATATTTTCAAGTTTTTTGAAACTACAATAAATCCATAGAAATATCCTCTGAATCATAATGTTCATTGGAATAATATAAAAAAGGAAGTGACAGTCAGTTGCTAAGAGAAAGCGCCTATGACTTGAAAGATGAATAAGTGTTTTCATTATTGAAACTGTGAAATTCTATTAAAAGATGTGGGTAATTTAGTGAGCTTCAAATGGTAATCTACCTTAACCTATGCAATTTGATGTATAATTATTCGTTACTTTAGCTTTGTTATTTTTATTTCAAATTACTCATTGCTTGGAACTCGATCTTCCATCTATTTGAATTCTTTCGTTTTATTGGTACGATTCTTGATCTGCTTTGTTTAGTTTGCGTAAACAATCTTCTGCGACGCATCGGGAAATAAAGATAAAATTCTGTGCCCCAGAATACTCTGTTCGCTCGGACAATAATTCTCGCTGTGTGTGTGTGGTGGAGAAGAGAAGGATGGAGGTCCGTCCTGGCGAATACTGCTCGGTGGGACTGAGAGTGCGCCACCGGCACGTCCGTTTGTCCAATCGTTCGCTTTATGAGCCGTAATCCGGACTGGGTGCGTCACTCACAAATTGCGGCAAGCGACATGTTCCCAGCACTTCAAATCGATAAAAAAGAGATTTAGAACTGCGGCAGGCGAGCTGGCGACCCGCGAGAGAGATGGTGCAAGCGGGGGAGGAGTGTGTCCACGAATAGATCGGAGATACGACTTACAACATACGATTCTTATATACGTCCCTAGAGCAGTCTGACAGCAAAACAGGGAAATATGTCCGTGTGCAGATGACAGCCATGAAATAACTTTCAGTTCGTATCCTATCTTGAAGATTTCTTGCAGTCGTGGTGAAAGCAGCAAGTTGTTTTGGGGATCCAACAATCGTAGTAAAACCACGAATCAAGAAAATTTCAAAAAGGAAATTCGAAAGAATTAAATGTATTTTACGCCTAGCAATGTTCATCCATATCGTTTCATCCCTCTAGTATTGTGCAAAGTGATAAAAATTAAACGAGATATTTTTAGTCGCTTTCTGTACAAAAACAACTTGCTACATTGGATCCAAATCTTGTGTACTTACTCTCCTGAGTATGCGGTTTTGTATTCTAAAGGGAAAAAAATGTTCATAGATCGATCGATGGGAGGCGAAATCGCACTTGTATGTAAATTTATTCTTTTTGAGACGTACGTGAAACAACAATGACTTTTTTTTCGTTTTAATTCATATTTCCCCGGTAACTCATCACTGCGACACTACCCGGGTTATAACTCTTTCTAGAATTCCTGATGTTAACTTCTCTCTTTTATGTTCATTATGATTGTTGTTGCATACTGTATAAATTCATTTGTGACGTGTTACTAGGATATTGAATTATATATGTAAACACGCGATGAAGGTCAAAATCCTGGGTGAAACGTTGAGAGTGAAATACATCTATTTACCCATAGGACGTCTAAATATTTAATAATTTAATAATAAAATGTCGATATACGTAAATAGCACTACTACCTGGAACAACTTTTCTGTTGAGAGGAAATGAGAAGTTACTTTTCTGAAATAGGATGACATGACATGAATCAAAGAGCAAATGACATTTGGACGCAATTAAAAGAGTATGTAGAATTCACGTGCAATAAGTGTACAGCAAACAGGCATAACATCATGTCATTGCATTTGATTTCGTAGTCCCTCCATCACCTTGCCCTAATTGTAGTGTGCAGTTCATGTGCCCGTTGCTGTGAGATTTAGTATATAAGACAGGCGAGTTTGACATACCTCTTTGATAAACCCTGCTCTGCAAACAGTCACGCACACAAACGAGGTAGGGGGAGGTATCGGGAAAAGGGATGGCGGAGCAGTTTGGAATTATCTGCTTCATCAGTCTGTCGTCCGAGAAGATTTACCTTGACCGCGACAAAGGCATTGTCATAATAGACGAGACTCTTTGACGAGTAACGATCGGTCCTATAAAGTTAGTATCGTCGTCAGTGAAATATTCGTTTCGTGATCAAATTGGTTCATTCACTCGTTATGTTGGCAGAAGAATAAGAAACTCTCTTGCACTGTAGCGCCATTTCCTCTCCTATTGGCAAAATAGAAATGACTTTTTCTTCTTCTGAAATCAATCTCGCGTACTAAAGAGAATTTATAAATAGTTCATGCAAATTAAGATACGCAGAAGGTCTTAACACTTCAGTTTAATTTCGGTCGTTCTGTACAGAGACGAAGTTTATTCTCTGGTTTGAATTAAATTCAAGTTCGGCTCTACCGACTGTACTGTGTGAGATTAAGTTTTACTTTTTCGAACAATATTAACATTAATTAACTACTACATGTGATTTGAAGAGAAAACAGGTAAAATGTGCATTTAATTTGTACATGTAGACGGTATTATCATAGCTCTATAATGTTCGAAGAGTTGAGTCTCCTTACATTCAGGGATACCATATTTGTATGACCGAGCTAATCGCCCGAATGGTAATGACGTACATTTGAAACAAAATGGACTCATACTTATTAATTAATCAGGAAAAAAATGTTAAAAGCCATCTCTTTGGCTGATATCGAACCATGCACATCTCAGAGAAACTACAATAAAGAGGGATGCAAATTACAAACATAACTATTTTAATAATTTTGTTACTGCATTCTCAATGCCGTCCACTTCATTCGCTGGTAATTTTTTGTTCCGAGCTCAAAGAAAGAATTCACGGTTTTATCAGGAGAAAGTGATTGTAGGTTACTATGGGTTACAATACTAACAAGTTATTTCTTACAAAATGTCACAATTGTGTTAAAAAATAATGAAACAGAATTCGATTAGAAAAATAAGGAAAATAAAAAAATGTATTTCCGACCCGAGCTAATGATTTTCCCAGGGACATGCATGAGAATAGAGCTTGTGATGCAAATCCAATACATATAAACCAACTCGCGCCATTAAACCCATGATGACATCGGATTGTACGGATATAGTTGCACGATACTTAATTGTGCTGATCCAACCTTGCTCAGTGCATCCTTTCCCGTTTTACACACGTATAGTAGAATTTTTTCTGACTGTTCTTTCTCGTCTAAATATGTTAGAATATGTGTTCAAAGTAAATTTGTTCTCAAAATAAGAAAAGGAATTGAAATTAATCTAAGAATGATTTCTGTGGAAAATGTTGTTTTGTGTTATAACATCAAGAGTGACATTTAAAATGTCATACAGCAACTTATACATTTCGGATCGTTGAAAGTTTTATTCAATTTTGTCACACATTATCCTAAAAGTATGGAACAATCCAATGAATGAATATTTATAGTGGCGTGTTATTAACTTCACTAAATTTCTGTGTACATAATTTTTACGTAAAAAAGAGCCCTACACAGGAAATGAAAGTTTCCCTGGAATTTATTGGATGGCAATTTTTTACTTCATGCACATTTTTGTCTCTCTGAAGACCCTGCTGTGGAGTAGGTAAGCGGATGAAAGCGGGGAGGAGGCACCCAATGACAAAGAAAAGATCCCACGCCTTTGTGTTGGAACGTTGGGCAAATGAGCTATTCTGTCTTGCTCTCGGATCGATAGTCAAGTTTTGCGGAGCGAGATACCGCCGAGAATGGGCGACGTCTATTGTCACACTACAAACCACATCCTGCTTACAATAGAAAAAACATGCTGAGTTCTGTTACTTGATATTATTCGTGATATTTCATTTTAGCGTCATATTTTAAGCCATATATTTTTTTTCATCATCTCTTAACCCAGAGCTGTGAGAATGGAAATATTTTTATTACCTTACAAACATTACAATAAATCACATTCGTCTCGAGGTCTCGGCCTTCGATCTGGAAACTGTAATTCCTACGCCACGCGGGTCACTCGCAGCAGTGCGTAATGCACTAGCGTACCTTTTTATAAAACTCTGGTTCCATGGATGAAGGAAGTCACAACCCACACACATTGTATATATTGTCTGATTGGTACATCAGTATTAAGCTTTCTCTAAATCTAGGAAAGACAGATTTCGCGACATAAGAAGCTGCAAAGATAGTGTTCCACATATTATGGAGGTGGAGGTAAATATAAAAATGAATAGAGTGAAAATATACAAATATTTTGGAGAGTGGATTGAAGATAATATAAAATAGAAGACTCATATTATTAACTTAAGAAAAAAGGATTACACTCCCATTTTTACAAAAACTTACTGAGTTATTTACAACTCTATATTTTTGTCTGGTTAATTTCATACGGTGTTATTGCTTGGGGAGGAGCATACAAAGATGTTCTTATGCCTTTGATTAGATGACAAAAGAAAATAAGTAAGATAGTATCGAAAAATGATCCACAATTAAATCCTCTTTAGCTCAAACGTTTGTTTCCGCTCGCATTGTCTAGCAATACACACATCTGTGTAAGAAGTATAAGAAAATATCTGTGCAGACAAGATCGAAGAAAGAAGATCAAAAGTACAAAAATGGCTAATTGTACAAAAAGTACTAAGAGTTGTTAGTATAATGCTATTAAATATTTCATGAGAATGCCTCATAAATTTACAAATTATTGATGTTAAGTAACAGAATACATTCTGTTGAGGGATACATAAAACATAAAAATGTTATTACTTTAATTGATCTCCATTATATGATTAAATTGAGTTTTGTAAAATTATGTTGGTGAATTTAAATGTACGCAACTTTTACAACGTGCAAAAAAGCAATTTAAACGGAGATGGTATGAATCAGAGTGAGTCTAGAAAGAGTGTGGCCGATGCGTGTCCTGGTTTCTGATCAGGTGCGCCATTTTTCCGTCAGAAAGGGAGCGAATTTTGAAATTTTAAGAGACATTACATTTTAGTTTATATGGATTGGAATGTATATCACTAGAAATTTGTGAAGAAATATTTTTACATGCTTTTCCTAATCAAAGTTCATACAGCTGATTCATATTTTTCGGTAATAATCATATCAACAGAGTAGTTTCCTCCTAAAATCCCTTAAGCTACACCAGCGTTTTGACGTGATAGGTGTTCATAAAAGAAACTATCTGTTGTAAATTATATATATTTATAATAGATGGTGTCATATTGAAAGTTATTTCATTAGTAAAGGAAAGTAGCAAGACAAAGTAAGCAGCAAGACCAAATAAAAACCTATGGTGCCGCAAAATAATGTTATAATTTGAGTCAACATGTGAAAATGTCTTTATGTTCCAAAGATACAGCTCGTCTATTCATTTAGATTAAACGATTCAGTGTCGAAGAACAGGAACAAAATGTTCAATTCTACTTGCATGAGTGATTTATTTTTCAATATATCTAAATCATTCTTTGATCTGTTATATACTACTAATTCTTTATCAACAGTATATAAAATAACAGTAAAGGGAGAAAAATTATCTAAACGAAAACTAATACATTTTGTTTTCTTTAAAAAAAGAAAGTTCTCATTAGAGTATTTGAATAACGTGTCTTTTTGACGGAAACATGGCAGAAAACTGGTGCAAAGCTGACCGGACTCGCAACGTTGCCAGTTCTAGCTCGCCACTGTGATTGTAATTTTTTACCGAAAGATGCGTTAGATATTAATTTCAAAGTTTTCAGTGATGCTTTTTATAAAAAAGACAATAATTACAGGGTATGACTTAAAATCAATCTAATTATTGTTTTTCAATTATTTACTTAATGATTGATACTTATTCACTGTTTTTTTAGTCAATATTCTCTCAAAATTCTAGTTATCATATTTTGTGATGAGTATAATGAAAATATTTTGGTTCGTTATGAAAAGTATTATACAATTAGACCGATTTTTACCAAATGATTAATAGCGTATGATATGTAATTGTGAATACTTAATAATGTTTTCAGTTTATGTTGACGTTCTGAAAACATCATCTCACATCTTGTAATTATAGACCGAGACCCTATATTTTTGGAGGACCAGTTTCGCTCAGTTCTTGTTTATTAAATCTATATTAGCCTCTTTGGCATTGCAAACCTAGAGGATCAAGGCTAGGCAATCCTCGATTAAGACCATTTAGTTATCGCAAATTTAAAATTATCAAAGTTAGAGAAACCTAAAAATGGAATTCACTCTTAAATGGATATGGCATTGCAGTTCAAGTTGGAGCTGTAAAACATCACGACACGGAAAGAAACTTCGAAAAGTATTGCAATGCATTTATACCCTAGCCTCGATTTTTGCCTTGTAGGATTGCAAACGAAATTTCGTAGTTGGAAGTCCTTGTTTGATCGATTTATCTCAAAGAATCTCCTTGTAAAAATTCTTGGGATGTAGTGTTCACTATCTGTGTACTATGGGGGATTACTTGTTGGTCTGAATTGGTTAAGGTATCGGCTGTTGTTCTTCTCTCGTATTCCTACCAGAAAAAGATCAATACCTTCCGAGTCCCCGACAACCCAACATTTTTCCCTGCCTTTTCATCCCTCCCTCAAGAATGTGGGTAGGGATAGAAGCAAGTCTCGTGACCTGAACCTTCCCGCATAAAAGTATGATGTAACTCAATGAAGCTATTTAAGTGTTAAATAAAAATGTAAAACGAAAAAAACAAAACGAAAGAATTTTTTTCATTAACCACAAAACTTTATAAATTTGTAATGTTACTTGCTGATTTATTACGAAATGCATCAAAATTAAATAAGGTCAAATTAAAATTAAATGTTGAAATTTGATTGTAGAACTATCGTTTCGAGTGGTATTTTTCCTGAAATTACGGCATAAACTAGTAGGTGGTGTTAAAAATATTTAATACTAATTATTATGACCAAATGACAGCATTTACCTTACATTCGGGACCATTTGAGTTAGTATGGAAGTTTTGGCACTGTCTGTGTGTGTACTCACGTTGAGAGTGCGCCATGGAGTCAGGAGCAACATCAACAGTTATGTTGTGATATCACAGAGACAGACGAAGTAAGTTATTATTGGAACACTCATCCTGTGTAATTCCACTCCGGTTAAGTGCTCAGTCGAATTCAATCTCGCGAAGAGATCTTGACCAAGCGGTCAACTCGAGTGGGTTCGCCCCGCGGACAAAGCACTGGTCAGCCACCCTCTCGAGGAGCAAACCACGCAAATACCTGTC
>NNCF01127200.1:159943-189199 GCA_002313205.1 Laupala kohalensis
ATTAAACACCCGAGCTGGAAGGAGCGTGCGTGTTTTTTTTTGTTAATCACCTTTATCACTCCTAATTGCTGGACTACCCATTGCTATATAATTATAACAGGTTATGAGCCCAGAACTAATTATTTGTAATAGCCGAGAGTGTGTTTCTTTTTGAAATTAAGAGGTGATGCTGTGGATGAGCACGTGTGTTTGTAGTCGCTGGTAATTCAGTAATCCAAGATGGGGGAACCTGGTGCTATGGGACCCTTTAACTTCGGGATTGCAAAACTGAAAGGGCGAGCGGACTACAAAACTTGGTGTTCCTCGATGACTAACTATTTTCGAGGCAAGAACTTTGGAGTGCTATGTTGGGGACCGATATGGCAAGGAGCGCCGCGAGGAACGTGCTCTGGCCGACATCTGCCTCATGGTTGACCCCACAATACGTTGAGTCCGGGAAGACAGCTAAAGAGGTTTGGGAATTGCTCAAGAAGAAGTTTGAGACCAAGGGACACTGGCGTTACGTCCACCCAGTGTGGACTATGAGCCAAGGAAGGTATCAAAATTTCTCAAGTATAGAGTCGTATATTGCCCACATATCCTCTCTAGGTCAAGAGTTGACAAGTCTGGGAGAAGAAAATGAAAGACAAGTACCTGATTGCTATAATTTTCCAAAGACTGCCGAGTGAGTTTGACTGCATAGTCATAACACTGTGTGCTGGTGAAAATGACATGGTATTGGACACTGTGATTAGTAAACTCTTGGATGATAGTCAAAGAAGAGATCTTACTAATGAAGAGTCGGGTGATCGTGCTGGTTTCTTCTAGAAGGAGAAACGTGAAGATAAGAAAAGTGATAAGTCTGCTGAAAAGTCTGAGACTGACGTGTCTCAAAGACGTTGTTGGCGTTGGCGTGAAATGAGGCCCTATAACAATGACTGCCATAAGCCAAATGAATCGGAAACTGGCGATGAAAAGATTTACAAGAAGAGTAAAGATCAGAAATGCAAGAAAAAGAATTCTGAGAAGAGAACTTTTTTGTGTGCTCTGTCTACTCGGATGTCTGGTAGTCCAATTGTAATATATTCTGGCTCTGAGGGACACATGTCACCAGAAAAGAGATGACTTGTGAATCACAAAGACCGAGAACATGATCAGAGTGGTATTGTTGGTAATAATGTGAAGTTAAAAGTTGCTGGCACAGGAGATATAAAATTTTCCTCAACTTGTTCAAGTGACATAATATCTTATGTGTTTTATATTCCTGGTTTGAGTGTAACATTGTCATCAGTTAGTCAGTGTACTGATCGTGACATAAATGTATTGTTTACTTCAACAGGCTGTATATTTTTTGATGCTGATGATTGTGATATTACGGGTTCAGTGCTAGGAACCGGAAGTAGAGTGAATGAATTGTATCACTTGGATAGTAAACCATTAGCGAAATCTGTTCTTGTGAGTAACGTTGAAAATTACAACCTATGGCATCAAAGGTTAGGTAATGTTGGCTGTCAGAAGTTAAAGTTTTTGAACAATCATTGTGAAGTCAAATTTACAGGTGTAAATACGTAAATGTGTGTTTCTTGTGCTTTGGGAAAACAGTCGAGACAGATTTTTCCTCGTTCAGTATCACTTAAGGTTTCGGAAGTGTTAGATCTTCTTCATGCAGATTTGTGTGGGCCTTTACCGGAGAGTTTTGGTGGAGCAAAATATGTGCTCACTCCAGTTGGATTTTTCTAGGTATATCAATCTGTATTTTTTTGGGAATAAGAAACTAACCAAGGACAGAGTGAAAGAGTATGTTGTTAAGTTAGAGACCCAAAAAGGTAAAGTTCTCAAAGTGTTCAGATCTGACAATGAAGGTGAATTTGTAAAAAAAGAGCTTACTTTATTTTTCAAGTCCAAAGGTATAATTCTGCGAAGAAACTGAGATATACACCTGAGCAGAATGGAGTTGCCGAAAGGCAAAATAGGTCAAGTTTGGAAGCTGAAAGGAGTATGATGTGTAATGCTAAATGTTCCAAACAACTGTGGGCTGATGCCGTAAACACTGCAATTGATGTGCAGAATAATGTGCCACATACTGGGAATAATAATTCCCATTTAAAAGTTTTTGGTTGTGATGCTTATGTTCATATTCCAAGACAGGTTCGTGGTGATAAGTTGGATACCAGAGCTAAATGTATGGTTTTTGTTGGATATGATAAGAAAACAAAAGAATATCGTTTGTTTGATCCTGATAAACCAAAGAGTTTTCTGTTGAGCACAGCGTGAAGTTTGATGAGCGAAAATTTACTGCTAGTTCAAAGACTGTGACGGATATAAGTGATATTATTTACTGTCCAATATTTGATCTTGTGGAAGAAAGTGATGTAGAGACTGTCCCAATAGAAGAAACAACTGATGAGTTTCAAGATGCTGAACATGGTGAATTCCCAGGGGACGATGAAGTCATTAACGATAACAATAAAAACCCTGAAACTGAAAGAAGGTACCCTTTACGAGAAAGAAAGGTAGGAAATTTCCTGATTTTGAACTCTATGCTGCTTTGTTATATGATAATGTAGTTTTTAATGAAGACTTAGAACCTGCAACAGTAAGAGAAACTTTAGCAAGTAGAGATGCTTTACATTGGGAAAGTGCTATGAAAGATGAACTAAAGTCATATTGTGACTTTACTGATTGTTATTAACAAATAACAATAAAAAATTTAATTGTTATAAACAAAAAAATTGTTTAAAAAATTAAAATAATATTTACCGTAAATGTATATTTCTAACTAAATACTAAGGGGAGGGAACCGAATACTCACTCCTATTGGAGCCACTTACAATAAAAACACTGCAATCTGGTGTTCGAGCAACAAACAAAACACTTTTTTATTCATAATGATTCTAACTTATTTAATACACAATACACTGGTAAATAGTCACAATACTACACATTACTTCGCCTACTGCGCTCTTGGAACGTCTTATTGAAAGTCTTTTTACATGGTACTCACCAAGATCTTCTTGATTGTGGGCTTCTCTGTTCATTACCCTCTCCTCACAATTAAACACTTTAATTGTTGCACTCGGCCTGCTGACATTTATTTAACAATTTGTGTTTTACAAGGCTCAAAATAACATTAACAAATCCCCTCTACACTATTACACACTACCCAAGATGTCTCGTGATGTCGGACTGGATGAAGACATGGTTAATTTTGTGTTCCTGGTGTGGACCCTCGTTCCTCGTTCCTCGTGCCTCGCTAACGTTCGTTCTCTCTCTTCTGCCTAGGCGATTTTCCCCCTTCCATTAACTTTCTGTGTCTGTCACGTTTCAGAGCTTCCCGACTCACTTCGTATTAATTTGTTATTTCGTCTTTTGCAACATTTACTATTATTATTTGGTCACTGTATGAATGCGCTTCGCATGTCCTCTGACGGATCACAGTGTAACTTATTTTCTATTGTCTATGCAATGACGATGCCTTCTCTGGCTTACTAATTTGCTGAAGTGACCTTTGACGGCTCATTAACTCCTAAAACGCTAATTACCGGACCTGTTCAAGTCCCTCTCTCGTTTGTTCGAACTTTTTTCACTGCAAGAGTCCCATTTGTCCTTTTCAATCACACGTGATCACCGTACTGCTCTCACTACGAACTTGCGTTCATCACAAATTTCTGCGTGCGATCCTTAACGCTTCTTTAAACCAAAAATTCTCAGTTAGTTTATCAAAAAGAACTTTCTCGAAGTTATTCACTGTCTCATCAGAAAAAAAATAATACTCTCCAAATTTCCGCACCGTCTCAATAAACAAATAAGACACTCTCAAATTTTTCACTGTCTGACTCAACAAATTAACTGTCTCAAATTTTTCACGGTCTGACTTCACAAATAAACTGTCGCAAGATTTCTTCGTCTGACCTCACAAATAAACTGTCGCAAAATTTCTCCGTCTGACTTCACAAATAAACTGTCGGAAAATTTTTCCCCGTCTCATCTCACAAATAAACTGTCGGAAAATTTTCCCCATCTCATCTCAGTGCTTCTGTGTCCTATTTTTTATAGACAATTTCACGTCACGTGACGTTCCCCTTCTTATCATTCCTTCCTTCTACTACCCGCCCTTGGTTCTTTTCCCCCTCTTAATTTTAATTGGAAGTTTCCGAAAAGATGTAAGTTGCATTCTCTTGTTGCCAATCACACGATTTAGCTCCTCCCCCTGTGGTTTTACATTCGTTGTTCCCACTCTCTCTACTTCCAAGACTTTTACATCTAGACGAAGGTCTGTCGGCCATTTTGTTATTTGTACTCTGCACATTTGCTCTGAGCGGCATGCTTCTAAGATCCCATCTTTTATGGTTTTATGGCCAGGCGGCGCGGTACCCTCTTCGTTAGACATCTTCCCATTTTTGCTACCACTTGTTCTGAGCGTCGGCCCTCCTTTTGAACCCAAATTTTTATTACTTCCTTTTGAATTTCGCCATCGTGTGTTTTTGCTGAACCCATAGCCCCAAAATTTCACATTTCAATATCTTTTCTTTGCTTTGCGCGACATGTCCCAAGAGACATGTGCCGTGAGCCTTTTGGCCGTTTGTCGCAAACATACATCCACGTTGCTTTGGGAAATAATATTCCCTGACATCCGCTCTTTTTTCGGTGCTCTCTTTTGTACTGAATTTCGACGCTCGTTTTTCTAAAGATTCAAGTTCAAACTTGTCTGCCTCCGAACATGTGTTCTGGTCGCTACTTCTTTTGATTTTTTTCAAATAATGGATTTTATAACTTCTTTGTACTCCAAAACTTTCTACAGAGCCTGTGATGTCGCACCGCCACTACACTTCAGACCACCCAGGTCCTTTTCTGCTAGCTCCCATGTTGACCCATGCTTTTATATTAAATATTTTGAGAACGTGTGATTGAATTATCAATCAATTCAATCCACGGTCTCAATATGAGGATAATAATGTATGGGATCTTGTAACGAAGCCTAAAGATAAAAATGTGAGAATAAAATGGGTTTTCAAAATAAAGCGTAAGAGTGAAGGGGTAATTATCAATTACAAAGCGTGGCTTGTGGCTGTAGGTTGTTCTAAAAAATATGGTATAGATTTTTTGGATACCTAGCTCATGTTGTTAGGTATAGCACGCTGAGATTATTTTTCTCTTTGTTAAATTTGATCTGCAAATCCACCATATAGACAGCTCTACAGTCTTTATAAATGGTGAGTTAAAATAGGAGATATGTGTCTCAACCTGAGGGTTTTCCAATAGTAGAAGGCAAAGTGTGTAAACTAAGGAAAGCTGTTTACGGTTTGAAGCAAGCCACCAAGTGTTGGTATGAGAAAGTTCATGTAATCCTGATAGAGATTGGTTTTGATCAGTCAAAGTATGAACCTTGTGTTTATGTGTGGAAAAAAGGAGAGAAACTTGTAATAGTTGCATTGTATGTAGATGATTTTTTAAATTTTCTTTAATGATATGTCATATTGAAAAATTGAAGATTGTTTTGTCAAAGAATTTTTCTACCAAAGATTTAGGACAAGTGTCTGAGTGCTTAAACATGAGAGTGACGAGAACAAACGATAGTGTAAAATTAGACCAAACGAAATATTGTGAGAAATTGTTGTCAAAGTTTGGTATGCTGGATTGTATGAGTATCAAGACTCCCATAGAGTGCGATTTGTTGTTAAAAAATGAGTAAAGATTGTGCCATTGATATTAACAGGCAATTGGAGGTTTATTGTATTTATCATTGTGTACTAGGCCAGATAATGCATATGCTGTAAATTACTTGAGTTAAATCAACAATTGTCATGGGAAAGAGCATTGGAATGCTGTACAGAGGATTTTTTATTATTTACTAAAGGGTCTAAGAGTAATGGAATTGTTTACTCCAAGTATGATGACGACGTTATTGGATATTGTGATGCTTCTTTTGGTAATGATCTTGATCAAAGAAAATCAGTTTCTGGATATGTTTTTAATCTTTGTCAAGGAGCAATTAGTGGGGAGTGTAGGAAGCAAGAGATAACTGCATTGTCCAGTACTGAAGCAGAATATATTAGTATAACTCACGCCTCTAAGGAAACAGTGTTCCTAAGGGGATTTCTGTTTCAACTTTGTGGGCGATCTGTTGCTATGTTAATATATAATGATGACATGAATGCCTAGAAGTTGACTGAAAATCAGGGATTTCATGCTAGAACTAAAGATATTGATGTTAGGTTTCATTATGTTCGGGAGCTACGTGAAAATGAGGTGATTATATTGTGCCATAAATCTACCACAGAAATGCCTGGAGATGCTCTTACTAAAGGGTTAAGTCTGAATCATCTGAGATGTATTAAAGCCATGGGTGTGATTTAGATGTCAAGATTAAGGGAGTGTGTTGGATTTAGGTTAGCAATATGTAATCCTTGTCATCTATGTCTTTTTATTTACTGCATGTAGTTTCCTGTTCCGGCAGTATTCATTAAACACCTGAGCTGGAAGGAGCGTGCGTGTCTTTTTTGTGTTAATCACCTTTATCACTCCTAACCGCTGGACTAGCCAATGCTATATAATTATAACAATTTGATTCTCCTGTTGTTGCTTTGTTTTATGCTTAATAATTTATAATTATAATTTCTGAAGACCTCCTGGCGAAAACTCAAGATTAAGATTGAAACGTTAAGTACTTTTTAATCTATGACAGTAAATATTGTGAATAAACCGTATAATAGGCGTTAAATATATTTAATGACTTTAGATACAAAATTGACGTAAATAATATAATTATGTTGCTCTTAAGTGTTAACCATATATGCTGAATGACTTACGGGTCTATTTGGTTTGACCATAATCTATCAGTTTATCTACCATGTATTCATTTTTATTAAACCATTTGAATTGAGACGTTGTCCCGTAGCTTTCATTAAAACAGCAGACTATTATTTCAATTTGTCTCCTGCTTAGCTCAGTACAACAAATGAATAACAATATTCTTCCGAAAATCTTTCAGTCTATTGAAATTGAAACTGTAAACAATTGGTTTTATTATTTCCTCTCTTTTGTGTCTTCGTCATCTTTAGTTGCTTTTGAATCTTGAACATCTTTTCGTATCTGCTTATCAGTAGATTTGATTGTCACCACTGCAAGTTTTGATCGTATCACATCTACTATACATCAACGAATTTTGATTTCCCCCCTCTTTTTGTTCCATCATTATTCACTACATTTAGTACTATACTTGCAACACTCGTTAAGAAGAGTCCTTGAAAATTTCTAGTCTATTCATACAGTATTTTTAAGATCATCAAAAGCTGTTAATAATGATTTGTTTCGATTTCGTAATTTTTAATTATAAGATTATGTACATTTAGGCCACTACATAGTGAGTACCAAATCTGTAGTTGCTTACTTCCAATGGTAAATAGTAAAAGATCATTGGGTACCGTAACAGATAACTCGAAATAAATCACTGACCCATTGTCGGTTCACGTATTTATCTGCAATCAAGTGTGTGACAAAGAATAAGGTCACACATTTGTAGCTTTTGAAATGTGTTCTATTGGGATGGAGTCAACAGTATGTGCGCGTGAATGAACTGATTGATTGCACATACCATATGGAATGAAAACTCATTCATTGAATAAGGGATACGAAGGGACGTCGTTAAGTCGATGGAAAGGAATACGACTCTCAGGTAACACTAAGATGCTTTGAAAGTTTAGAGGATTTTTTTCTCTACTTGTTCGTTTAATCGTAATAAGTTATTAGAAAAAGGTAATTGTAATATGCGGAATAAGTTGAGTGACAAAAATATATATGAGAAGGATGTTTTGCCGGTAACGCAAGAATTTGTTTTCAATTAAAAAAATTTATTTCTACTCACTGCATACCCATAAATCAAGGAAAGTGTATTTTTGTATTTGAATTACATTTAATGGGGGATTTGTCTGAAAGCATTATTTGATAATTTGAAATAGAGTTCTAGAATATAACTTGCAAAATTTTCTTAAGCTTGTAATACGGGTGTATAACTACTTTTAAGTATGGATCCATTTGTTTTACTTTAGTACGAAGCTTTTTTACCGAACTCTCAAAGAAGCATTGAACACCGTATTGAAGATGAAATTTCGTAAAGCACTAATGAAATGAAAATTTTATCGTATTTGTCAACATTATGTATTCTCTATATGTTTTGAACTTTTTGGTGCTGTCACTGAAATCAAATCTAATAGGGTACGTTGACGACATTCTAATGGTAATGGAACTCTCCCACTTGTATGTACGTCGCATTAGGAACAGATGCAGTAATGAACAATGCATATTCAGTGACTTCGAACTCCTCTCGCGAACTTAGTTGTCATATGTGAAATATGGGTCAATGTTCAGCGCCAGAGAACACGTTCCATTCAGCTTAGGTGAGGTATTATATACGCTGAGAGGTGAGGATTCATCTGACCGAGTGTCATTATTTATTAACTCATCGGATATGGTTCAAAGCCCGTGCGGGACTTGCATTAATGGATGCGACAAGCTTAATTTCTTTTCCCGTGGGATGACCTTAGAGTGGCATGTTTAGTCTGTGGCAGGATTGCGCGTGACATGTGCACTTAGGCCAATACCTCATTAAGTCGATTGATATTGCTAGTTACCGTTGAAATTGCGCGGTTCATAGCGCATTGTAAACAAGTATATTTGGGTGTCGTACAACGCTTTCGAATTCAGTTTTATGGCGGGAATAGAAATTAGTTCATCAGTTAAGAGGAGATATGTGAAAAAAAACGTAATTTTCATCCATGCATATCGTCCATAATTTCAAAATAATCTGTGCCAATTGTAGTAACGAACCAAAATAATAGTCCAACGAACCGAATTTGTTCCTCATACTCAAATATGATAATTTGTGGTCTCAATGAAGATAATTGTTACAAAAATACGTTAATTATTCTCATAAGACATTCGCAGAGACAGCTTAAAACATTACAAAAGATTTCTAAAAAGGAAACAAAGACTTTCACGCTTGATGGGACATTATGCACAGTTTGTGGTCTACTGCACAGCCATCTTGCAGTGGGGACACGTAAATCTCAGTGGTCTGAGAAAATAATGATGGCAGCGCGAGCTGATATTATTTTGAGTTGGCCAAATATTGAGGAATAGGGATAAGATTTTTAAAAGATAGTAATTACTTCATTTTATTCAAATGCGTTGTCATAACACTAGGTGTGGTATTGACATAAGTGTTAATATGAAACAATAATATAATGTACGAAGATAACTGAGAATCAACAAAAAAATTTATGTTTTTCATTATACTTCATTGGATAAGTTTCGTTAAAGTAAGAATACCTATTTATACTCCAAATTATTATAAAAAGAAGTACAATATTAAACTTCTTAAATATAATTAATTAAGAAGTTACTTTTGTGCAAAATATTTTCTCAGTAAGTAAAAACTCGTTATTCTGCTCAATTAAGTTAGCTCACGTAGAAATTTCCAGCCGTTGCGATGTCGTTGCATCGTCGTCTAAGTCGTGCGAACTACGAAACACAACGTCGTGACGGCGTTGCGAACGCGTACGCATGTAACATCGATTCGACTTCGCCAAGAAAACATTTTTCGGCGGCGTCAACTCATCTCGTTGCTTCCTTCTCTACACGACTTTCTTGACGATGTTGAATTATCATTGTTATTACAAATGTTATAGATATTATCTGTCGTCTTTGTTTGATCATATTGAAAACGCGTATATCACACGTTCCTTTTAGGACGTTCTTCTTCTTCTTCCACGTTCGCTACTGCAGCGCTCCTTTATTTTCAATATACTTGAAATTTATTCTTATTATATAAATGCAAGTGAAAAAAACATTATTTAATATAATAATTGAGCAACATTGAGCAACATTAACCTACAAAATTCAAAATATTATCAGGGTACAGCTGCTCGACGTTGAGACAACTCCCGTAATTTGAAGTCCAAATAAGCACCATATTTATTTGAGAAATACGTATTCCTTTTTACTAACTTCAGGAAAACTATCATTTGTTCCCATCTGCGTTTTGTGTCTCGTTCATATTCGATGTTCTAGTGACATTTTTGAGGTGGTTTAAGCACACCACGACGCGCTCCGAAGCCCTCTATTATCGATAAGTATTGAGATTGCTACATAGAAGAGTGCAGTGTTGCCTTGGGGACGAACCATTATACCCTTGTGTTTATGTTTGCTTATGAGCTGTAAACCGTCTAGTAACGACAGGCTTCAAGGAGGGAATGCCTCCGGGAACGTTTTGAGGCAATTGATTGCCTTGGAGCTGAAGGTAGGAGAACACGCTGAGTTCACTTCATTTTGTCACGTACCCAGCACTTCTGGATAAGCGAAGGACTGGGGTTGTAAAAGCCGAGATGTAAAGCATGACTCCTTTTAAAGAGGTCTGAGGGCTGGTGCATGTTACTTTCAGTTCGTGTTTATTGTCCTTAATTATAGAACCAATTCTTACTCTTGGGCTACACCAGGTTAATTCAACTAGTTACATATTTATAAAAATAAATGAAAGAATTAAAGACATGTATATGATGCTCTTAATCAAGTAGTTCAGGTTTATGATTTGATGGTATTTAATAAGATTCATTGGGTTTCACAAGTGGAATGAGAATGGTAGACGGGCGCGAGAGGCGAACGGGATGGCGCAGTTGGTAGGCGCATGAGCGCGCTGAGCTCAAGGTACCGGGTTCGAAACCCGGTCCCGTCTCCCATTTTCATTCGATGTATCATGATTAATAAGATTCATTGACTATAACAATACAAGAATTGATGAACTTCTTAAAGTTTTGCTCCGTAAGGGCATCGGGGTTTTATCATCGGTCGTCCACCAACGAGTTTGTACTTCGTACTTCTTCTATCAAGTAATGAAATGCATTTTTCTCATTCATCTACAGTGAATCCTTGACGATATTCGTTTCGAAGTGTCAAGAAATTTCTAATTGCATCTCACTCTTGCTGTAAAAAAAAGACTTTTCGAACATTTTCCTTGAATTTTCCGTTCATTTCCTCAGAGTTTTCTGTAACTTTTTTCTTTTTTTACAAACATTAAGAAAGATACATTCTCATTTCAATTTGATGCCATGGAAAAGGAGAAAGGCTAATTATACCATTAGCCGGGTGCGACGTTGCTTCTGTGCTTAGCAACCAGCATTTGCTCCGTCCTGTGCCCCTCTCTCGCATTAGCGTTTGGATGAAAATGAAAGCGCTTTCATTCGCACAAAAGCAGTCATAGAACAGGAAAAGACCGACCTGGATGCTGTCACTTCTAATTTGATTTCCAGAATTTGTTGGAAATAAATGCTTGTGCGAGAAACGTAATGCACGTAACGAGCCGTTATCCAGGGCACGTCAGAAAAATTTTTGGACCATTATCCCTCTTAAGAATCCTCGGTTTTGAACTATGCTATAACCTGAAGTTTGAAGCCTGTGCATTATGCAGTTATCAAAGCAAGACTTAAAGTATTCCAAACACTTAAGTAATCGTTCTTTAGATTTCGAAGACGCAAAGTTGATTAATTGGTTGAAATCTTTGTTCTTATTGTATTTCCCAGTAGCAAATAGTGATTTATCCTTAAGAAGTTAATTATGTATCATTGTCAGAGAAAAATCTGGATAGTTATTATTTACATGTAATCTCGCTGTATTGAGAGTACGAATGAAGGAAATTGCGCATACTTCCACACCACAATACGTTTGAGAGGAGCCATACTGAATGCACATAAAATGCCACCCAGAGAAGAACAGAAATACCAGAATTCCTAATCTCCTTCCTAGTGTGCCCTGTTTCTTAGGTGAGAAGAATTTTATCGGATTCTCTTGTTGAAGTGGATAATAGTTTTCTTCGCAGAAATTTTGATCATGAACAATTTTTGATTTCTAATTGCCTACAAAAAACGTATTATGTGTTAAATATAAATTAAAATGTTTGGTCAAAAACATGAAAGTCAAAAATGTGAAAATGTTTTGTATATTTTAAATATTTTTCATCGGTAATCATGATGATTAATGGGTGTATAATTTTGTTTTTTTAGTTTATTGTAAATGATGGTTCAAATTTAGTAAAATGTATGATATAATACATCTTCAAATATACTTCTTTGTAACTTATGTCACTTCGTAACGAAGAAGTTGGTGAAAAGAAAAATTCCATTCGCCATTTCGGTTCTTGAGTCGACCTCTAGGCTTTCCTTTATTCGAACCGATGACCTGTGCTCAACCCCCAATAGTCCTTGCAAATTCCTAGCAAACCAGGCTCCGGTTGCCGGTTAAAAGCGATACGAGCTTTAGAAGAACTAATCTGTTGCAATTATTTAGCGGCGTTTATGCCAGTATGAATTAAAGAGACATACTTATCAACAATCGTAGCTCAATGGGTAGCTGAGTTGCTCTCTGTATGGCTGAGGTTCGATCCCCGATGGGGTGGGGATTTTTCTTCACACCTCAACATCCAGACTGACTGCCAGACCTACTCAGCCTACCGTAAAATGAATACCGGGTCTTTCCTGGGACCAAGCCGACCGTTGCAAGATGCTGGCCATAGCTCCTCCTCCTTGTGCCGAGGTCAAGAAATTGCGGACCTCTATCCTCTGCCAACTCCTTGGTCACCTTCGGGGTCTGTTGTGGGATAGTTTGACTTTGACATTGACTGATCAACAACTTCCTATCTCAAAAGTGGGTGGTTCTTGATCACGCTCCAAGACAATCTAGTTCGTTGGTCCTAAAAGAACTAACAGTTTACTTCACATGGTTTGATGGTGAAAAGAAAACTAGTGTGCCAAGACTGAATCAGTCCCCAGAGGCGACGTCCCATGCACGGCCTTGAGGTCTCCTTCCCCGCCACCACTCGCACCGGACAGCCACCGCACCGTCGGCGTTTGTCTCCGCAGAGCGTGGGGGCCGCCGAGTGCATCGACACACATCCAGTGATAGCGTCGCCGGCGCCGAGCGAAAGTTACCCACCGCCTTTCACTAGGAACCCGCGCGGCGGGGTGAGGCGAGGCGAGGCGAGGCGAGGCGAGGCGAAGCGAAGCCGCACCTCGCGTGGCTCAATGGGAGCTTAACACGACAGATGGGGAGGAGGGGGCACTGCGGAGAAACGTTTCCTTCAAAGTCATTGTCAAGGTGATGGAGGATGCAGCGACTTTTTTGGAGATTGCTTGTTGATTTTTCCTTGAAATATTTTTGTTACATGCAAATAACGAACGTCAAATTCGCGTCCTTAAAATGAATTTTCAATCAAAGGGTATTCGAGGACGTTGAAGCAAATTAATTTTCATCTTAAGAAAGAGCTTTCTGTCCAAAACAATATGCATGTTTGTATTTCATGAAATTTGCGAGTAATTACACTGAACACATCTGATGCATTATTTTATTTTTTTCTGTTATTGAAACTACTCTTGAACACGAAGGTTTCAAAAAACTAGCAGTATTATTCATTTATGTAAACATCGTGATAACATACAACCAGAATACTCGATATGTCAGGAAGACTTATGTTTTTAATATTATTGTAACGTTATTTTTGGATTCGTCATACTCTTCACATGATTATTGGAACAGATCAACGAAACTCGCTTTCAACTCAGTTTTACTTTATTCGCCTGACATGAATTCTCAGTTCAGTGTCATCCGAGTGACCAAATTTACGCCTATTATTATTAAAGAGAGTTTTTTTAGAGTTCCATTGCGAGTGATAAGTTGGAAATAAATGTCCATTAATGTAATGTTAATGTGAATATGTGAACGCGAGGTTGGAAGTCTATTTGACCTAATACGTCGTTAGTTCATCACTCAAGTATTATACATTTATCTTGTTGGTAAACTAAAATTATCGATAAATTCATGATGCAACAGTTCACAGAAATCATATTTATTGTCATGATGCAACAGTTCACAGAAATCATATTTATTGTCATGATGCAACAGTTCACAGAAATCATATTTATTGTCATGACGCACCTCAGTTGTAACCTTGCTGGTCAGTTGAGACAACATTAGAGAAATATGTTTTCATCACTTATTTGATAAAAATTAAACTTTTGCTGTCACTTTTGTGAATTAATGAATATCCCATTGAATTCAAAAGAAAATGGCATTAGATATCCTGATCCTTGGGTAGAGATATCAAGTTTTTTTTCGATATGTTAAGAAAAGCAAGGGTTGTGTTAAACTGCGCTACCCTTGCTATCTTACCGCAGAGGTCCGTGAACATTTTTTATGTTTGATGTTAATATATGGACAATTACGAATAAATATTTGATGTACTTGTGTACAAATATTTGATGTCGAAGTGTTCACTTACGTGCAAAGATTTACATTAAAAATGTAAGGAATAAATAAATAAAATACTGCAAGAGAGCAGTTCGCCGTCAGAATCTCACAGAGGAGACGGAAGGAAAGTGAATTGAAGTCAACTGTACTTTACTTATTTCTTCGGTAATACCTTCCGAAACGATGGGTTTACGTTTTAGAAAAAAAATGATAAGCTAACGTACGAATTTACTTTAGTAGTTTATATGTTTGTTTTAAAATTCATAAAATGAAATAAGAATGGAGGCAATCATAATAAATATTTCTAAAGGAAAAATGAACCACATACGTATACAAAATTTTGGAATAGTTAAAGCTATAGCCGTATTATAAGACGACTATACAAGCAATGGGTAACTATACGTACAGTCATTAATGAGTTATTTACTAAATTTTTGTATCCCCTTTCTGTGAGTTTGTCCTATTCCAGCTTATATCTCCGACGAACTGAGAACGATTTTAAATTCAAAAGAATTTCATTTACATACACTCACTTATGGCGGGATTTAGGACCTTATTGAAGCTATAATATACCCTAGTATTCACTCCCAGACCAAAAATACTACGATTGCAAATGATAGTTTTTATTGTTTTGGAAAGTAGTTTTTGTTGACCGAGGCGAAGAAAATAAATAAGTAATCGAAAATAGAAAGTGTAATCTGGTCTGATCATTATGTCTAATTTTGTACTGTCGATATTATTTATACTTCTTTAAGGGACTATGTCGTTTATTATCCTTGGGCCGGACAACCAACGTTTAGGGTATTAGGTTATTAACGATGTGATGAAGTTTTCCTGATTCTCGGAAAACAACTGTAATTTAACATAGAAAAAATCAATAGTGAATAGTCAGCTATGTTCCGGCGGGACCCGTCTCCGCCAAAATGCATTCTGCGCTGAATGAGAGATAACGGGTTTTGAAAGAAGACTTGTGCTCCTTTTCTCGCATTTTTGAGTGAATTTTTTTGAGATTTTAATTTATTATTTCTACATTGTAGAATTTTAAAATGAAATTCTATGACGTACTACGTTAGTCGTCCAGAAAAGAATAATGAAGTTAATTTATTTCTTCTTCGTAAGTTTCAATATCACGATTGGTTTGCAGCGGTTTAGTTTTCTTCCCCTCTGTTCTGAGCCATCTCCTTCAATTGATGTTACGATTCAAGCTCCTTCGACAACTGTTCAGTTTAGTGTAGCCTAGGTCTCTATAGTTCCTCCCTTACATTGAACCCTTCTGTGTGGAGGTGATGAATCCTCCGTGTCGGAAAATAAACGTGTTTGTAAGTTTGGTACAGAATCCTTTTCTTCACTCTTCTTCCCAATTGTTTTGTCATTTTACTTTCTACATTCTACGATCAGATTGTGATCAGCGGAAGTTTTTGGTTCGTAAATATCTTTGACTTGTTTTCCAATGATATGAAGTTTTAAGAATCATTTTATTGGAACGGTCTGTGTATTTTGCTTTTGAGCAAAGAGGAGGAGATAGTGGTCCGTCTTGATGTTGGTAGATGAATACTGATTTTTGCATGTGGATACTGACGCAGACGATTGATTTTCTTGCTACAGGTCATTTCCGCCTGTAATCACTTTACTTTGCTAGTATTTTTTCGATAAAGTATTGGCATTTCTCTAATATAAAGGGCATTATCTTGAATTTTGTTTTGTTGGGTTTCAGGGCTCGTCAACGTCAAGGTCATTAGAGCCCTTTCTTGGACTATTACAGCAAAATTAATGTATAATCTGTGCTCTCCGTATTGTGTTTGAAGAAAAATGATTTCAACGGGAAGTGAGACTGACTGAAGACAAAAAATGGAAAACTACACTGACGCCACTCGTGTACTAGTTTGATGACTAAAACCCGCTGTTTCTTTTGGAGAAATCGTAGAAATAGCAGAATTTTGAATGTAAATTCTCAGGGAAAAATTCTCTCTTTGCATGAGATGTGAGACGCAGTATTAAAAAATATACCAGGGAAAAATTACAATTATGCAGCCACTCTAAACATAAGGAAAATTATTTGGGATTAGGCCGGCTTACTATACTTTGAAACAAAAAACAAACAAACATGAAAATAGTAATATTGGAAGATAGTTCATGACCGTTAGTTATTCAAACTTATCTTTATTTTATTGTTGAAACCTGGTTTATTGTCATCTCACATATTTTTTATCGATGTTTTCTTTCGGCGTATATTTTGTACTATTTTGATAGTTTTGTAAATATTAATTGATGAATAGATCATCAAACGGGGATAGTTATACGAGAAAGTTAAGTGAAGGGGTATTCGCTGTTTTCAACTAATTACTACGTCACCATTTCCTTTCAACTCTTTAGAAAACCTTGCTCTATATTCGTTTATGTATAAAGGTACACCTTCTGTCTTCACTTTCAAGTTGTCTTGGAAATCGTCACCCCTTCCCTTGCGCAATGTAATAATAGTTGATACTCGTGATTTGTCCGAATATGTCCTTTAGTGAGGCGACTTGACACAAATATTATCGTTTCAGACAGAAGACTGAGAGGAACGATTTTCCGGTGGTTTTGGCCAAACACACCTCATGTGATGGTTAAACCAAACACCATTGGGAAACTTTGATTCGTTGAAAAAATTTCAAACTTAGATAGAATAGACTTACCTAAGATATCTTGGAACAAACCTAAACAGTATTTTGCCCTCTTTTGTCGAGAGACTGTAAGTAGTGTCTGTTGTGGGACGGGAATGTGAGTAGCACTATTCCATTTTCAAAGAACGTATCAAAATCTAAGCTCATAAGCAATGTGAGTTTTTGTTATCCATTAGTGTTGAAACAACTTGTATATATTTTAGAACTTCGTATATTTTAGGTTTAAATCATTCAAGTTAAATACAGATTAAATTATAGATTGTAACATTTATTAGTGGACAAGTAATGGCACACGCACTCAAAAATAAACTGTTCCAAAGACTAAACCTACGTATCTTTATGTATTTGTTGCGCTTAATCCGAATTCAGAGTTGCTCCTTTACCCCGAGTTTTTTAAATCAGGATTTAAGGGATGTTTTTCAAGATTTTTTAAAATGATGGGGCAATTATGCCCCGGATTCGGATTTAGCGCGTCAAAATAGACAACGATTCTATGGTTTAGTCTTTGAAACTTACCAATTTCTTATTTTTGTATGCCTGTGTTATTGCTTGGTTTGGAAATGATGTTTTCGATGCATTATGATTTTTCTTTAAGAGAAATAAAACAGGTTTAGGCAAAGAAGTATAAAGTCTAACAATGTTTCCCCGTAAAATTCTGTTAGTTTCCGAGCTAAATGTTTATGAATTATTAATGCACTTACTTGTCCATATGTGACCATAAAGGTGTCCTCAGGTAGATTGAAGACATTTCCCTGCATAACTTATGTAAAAATGTTTCACATTATCTATTCATCTAAATGTAGCTTGAATATTGTTGGTTTGATGCAAATACCTTATGTTGTGAGAACAAATAGAACAAAAGAACAAACAGAAAAGAGAACAAATCCTCTTACGTTAAAGTTGACATCAAATTTTTACTTTTTACTCCTGAAAATACAAAAACATATTTGCCTTAAAAAGCAATGTGTGGCCTTCTCCAAAATTGTAGAGGCACTACTAAAAAATTCCTTTATGAACTTCGTTTGACGAAAATTGAGTTGTTGTGTGGCGGGAAAATCAAAATTTCCTTATGGGTCCCCCACGCACATGTACCCCCCTTTTCCCTATAGAAACAAAAATGAAAGATTCGAAACGTATCTCTCTTATTTTTTTTCTGGAGGTCTTGGCTTTTTAATTCATGCGTTGTTAACATTCAAATTACTTTTTCTTTCTAAAAAATCCAAAAAGTAACACTACTCGGCAGCTAAAAAAGTTACTTATCACCACAATACGCAAAAAAATTAACCCTATGCTTCATTATCTTTATTCGTGTAGGTCGTTTTGAAAGGGTTCACTTTTAATAACGCGCCCTGTACATTAGAACTTAATTTTCTGTACTATATTATTTATGTAATAATGGATTATGTAGATAAAAGTGAAGAATTCGAGGAAAAAACGCGTTTAAACGATTGAAGCAAGCAAAGAGGAAAGTGCAGTTTCTGGGAGGGAAGTGAGAGGAGCGGAGGGGAGCGGATGAGAGCTGCGGAGGCCAAGGTGATGACAAGGACTACGGTGGAGTGAAGGCACGGGGTCGGAGAAGTTCCAGACGTCTCGAACGACCTCTGATACGGCGGCTCCTCTTCTCTGAACGCTGGCTGTGCTAGGTTCAAAGGGTCAGAGATCATTTTCACGGGACTGGTATGCGTAAAAGTGGTTTCTCGGGTTTCTCCGACCGTTATTGCAACCCAAATTTAGAAGTGATTCCATTGAGGTGAAGATCCGTGTGGTGAATATGTAGTACTTGCTGGAGAACAATGGTATCGGATTGGGTTCGAGGATAGGCGTTCCGTAGTTTTCTTGCCGCTGAAATATCTATAATTTTACTTCAAATTTTATCTTTCTCTAATTAATAAATCATAAAAGCAATAATACTTTTGTACGCGGCTTGTTAAATAAAAACATGTTGAATAATTGCCTAGCTATTTTAAAATACGACCTATTTAGATTTTATTGATCTTTCCTTTGTAACTATATTTTCTTTTTAATTAGACGCAAAGAAGAAAGATGACCAAATGGCCTCTATATATGCTACTGTACTCTCCGAGGGACCGTCCCATCCATTCAATCAAAGTGTCTTAGGAAAACGTGGAAGACACCTGGGAGTCGGGATTCAGAGATTGTACATATCCTCGCAAAGATTATGTTTAAATTATTAAAATGTATATGTGTGTTCTCAAGAAATTAAACCCACCGTCTGATTAGAAAGTTATTTATATTATGACGTTTCGTCTTTTTTTTATTTTGACAACTATATTATTGATAACGTATTGCTTAACACTGTGATACTGGTGAA
Organism: Laupala kohalensis; assembly: GCA_002313205.1. NCBI lineage: Eukaryota > Metazoa > Arthropoda > Insecta > Orthoptera > Trigonidiidae > Laupala > Laupala kohalensis. Next base: position 179,210 of record NNCF01127200.1, read on the forward strand.
AATACTGCGAGCTCTGAAGTATTTCCAGTATCAAATGCTCAATAATATTAACGTATAAATCATATTTAATAAGAATAAATTGCTGAATTTGTGAGTTAATGAGTGACATTAATATTTCATCTCGTCAGTCAAATCCGAAAAAGAGACAATAAACCAATTTTTGTCGTGTAACTGTACATTAACATATTTTGTATAATATTTTACTTTGTAATTCTTCGAACGTAATTCATCTATCGCCTTTTTGAACGGGATGTAGTATGGAAGTTATGGCAGTACATACAAAATGTACAAGTACAAAATAAACTCGTTTTCGAAAAGCCACGTTGCATGATTCATCATTAAAGAATTTGCATCATTAAAATTTTTTCTTTAGGTTCCTTTTTTCTGTCATTCGAGGGTGGAATTTTCGAGTAAATTTTCACATATTTCGATGAGCTAACGGCTTTATGTTGAAAATGTGCTCTAATCCTCAAACAAAACGGTGCGTTGGAAAAATTACATTCATAACGTATTATCAGATCAAAATTACTGAATTCCTTCCTTTTCTATACAATAAGTGTCCCCTGAAATACGGTACTGCAATCCGCAATACATGAGTGCATTACGATTTGACTTGTAAAAGAGGTTGGAAATAATCATTTTATTTTCTAGAGTGAAATTATTTTGTAATAACTCCATATTTTGGGAATGTATAAGTAGATTTTTTCGAGGACGCCAGGAGACTGTGAAAGCTAGAAGACGTACTAATACCTTCATGTGATGCTAAATGCGAGTAATTGGAGTTTGCATGCTTACAAGAAGTGAGCATAACTTTTGAACCCCTAAAATAAGCGATATTTGGATTGTTGTCTTGACAGCTGCCGTATCCGAATAACCATCGAAATCAATGCTATTTTCAGGTTCTTAGTACTGATATACGTAACCAACATATTCCCGCAGACCAAATGTGGAAATGACCTAACCATAGTGAGGAGGCACGTTCCATAAAGGTTCAGAGTTTATCTTTTGATCTATGACCATCTTACACCCCACCTGTTTAAATTGAATTTTACTTGGAGTGGAGCAGCTGGAGTCTAAATGCGAGTGAGTTTTGTAAAGAACATTCCTTTCGTTTATAAAATATAATAAGAATGTTCATACCAATAATGTCACCATATATGATACTACATATTTGTTGAAAAACTTCACACACATTACGCAATCAAATGATTACAAAAGAACGACTAAATCTGAATCTTGTAATATGTTTGACTCTTGTTAATAATACATAGTACAATGTTACAAAAGTATATGTGATATTTCACGAGATAAAACTGTATTAAATTCTCTGCAGCTGTCGACTTTAATATTTTTACTGTTATTTTATAACAAGCACTACAAAAGTTTGAATACTTCAACTTTTATAATATTTGCACCAGATTAAATTTAAACAAGCGGTTTCGAGGATATACTTCTGGTCTTCCATTTTTAAACTATGTGCTACTACTTCGACGATTCTAAAAAAGTACCCATTTGCTGTANTATACTTCTGGTCTTCCATTTTTAAACTATGTGCTACTACTTCGACGATTCTAAAAAAGTACCCATTTGCTGTACACATGTTATTTACAAGTGTGAATTTTCAAGGGTGTTATTTGTAGTTAATTGAAAATTTCACGAAGTAATATTTTTAGAACATTCTACGATAATTTTATAAAGTTTTATCAAAAATGCGAGTTTCTCACTACACTGGTAGGGTAGTAGGTCCGCATTAAAATGCCATTAGATATAGAATCATTACTCAAATCTTCTAGAGAAACCTCGTTTGCGGGCCGTTTTTACCTTCTTAACTGACAAGGGTCTTTGATCAAGTATGACATCTAATTCATTAGTTAACGATTCTTCTGACCGATAAAAATTTGAGAGTAAAATCGGTAATTGATATGCATTTAGCTCTTCCAGTACAAACCATAGATTGTTTAACGATCCTTGGGACATTATGCTATCATATGCTTTATCAAAATAGAATTGATTTATATGATTAATATTAAATAATTAAAAAAATACAAATCATATTTTAAATTATGTATAATGTTATTTACGAATCTAAAGTAAGAGCGTAACATACAAACGTGAGCGCCTTTATTAAAACAGTATGATTTTAAAAATTGATTCGAAACTATTATTACTGAATATCATACTATTTTAATGAAGACACCCGCGCTTCTATTATTATTTCTTCCTATATATCCATTTAAAAACTTTAAAGAGCTAGTGTTAAATTATTTTTTATTCTTTTTTAGCTTAAACCGAATGGAATTTCTTTCTGGTCCCGATTTTTTTGTCTGAAAATTTTTAGCGTTTTTAGATTTCATGTCCTATCTTTCTAAATAACTAAGTTTCTTGGTAGTTTGTTGTGAACTAACAAACTTATATTCATTAATTATGTTATATTGAATGAAAATTGGAGACGGGACTGAGATTCGAACTCGGAACCTTGAGCTTAGAGCGCTCATGTGCTTTCCAACTGCGCCATCCCGTTCGCCTGCCGGCCCCGTCTTCCATTTTCATTCAACTTGGGGTCGGGACCAACATTTTTTGACCCGACATAAAGTTGAGGTCAGAAACTGTATGCTGCAGTAATAAATGGATGCAAACTGTCATCATTGGGACTCGACAAATGGGACAACCCTGAGTAAAATTATTGATGATTGACAAAATTGCTCATTTCATCTTGTGCACTTTATCTTTCTTTTAAAAACTAGTCTTATAGCATCTTCTTTAAAATGCCCATCGATTATGTTATAGGAACAGTATAAATAAATAAATAAATAAATAAATCGAAGTATCGTTAGTCCACCTAGGACTGATTGCGAGTAGTAACAATTGTAAAATGAAATATGAGGGGATTTACAAACCAATCCTATCGTAGTTGTTATTACTGTGTTCTGCTTCACGTTATGGTATTGGAATATTTGAAACGTATTGCTATGTTTTATGGATATAAAAGAAACTTTTCCAGATGTCCAAGATAATACGAGTAAACGTCTTCCCTAACAATTTTAATCTAAAAAAACCGTCATGTTATTTCATCAAATATCAGTACGTAGTACTATGTTTTTATATAAGTCTTATTTATTTTGGAATTTCATTTTTAACCAGTGGAAGGTTTTTGTCATTTACTTTTGTAGTGACATCCCCCCCAAAAAAAAAAATTTTCGCTTTCGTTCAATACACCAACCGATTACTTGCGACATGAACAATACCATTAAATTTTTCTCAGTTACCAATATTGATTTTTCACAGTTGAGTGAGATTTAATACATGATTGGTGATCGTTTTCGGGCATCTAACTGTTAACAGTAACTTTAACATTTCAAGGGTACATGACATGTTTTAGTCTCAAATTTCAGATTACAGCGTTTTACATTAAGCCGAACAGTCGCGTTAGACCTTAAACCTCTACCAAGATTTTGGTGAGTCAAATGTATTGTGTCGTATTGAGAATGTAACACAGTGATCATACTTACACAAGAGAAACGACTGACTATATAACTTTTTTTATGTATTCTTACGAGTTAATCATTTTAAATTTTATATTCCTGTAAAATATTTTCAATTTTAAATCCAAAAATTAAAATTGAAATTATTGTAAATTTCCCCAAAAATACGCGTACGAGGAACCCTGAAAGTGAATATAATTGTCATCAATTTGTACCAATTATCGAGCAGGTAGATTTCACCGTGTGTCCTAATGACAAGTTTTTCCGAGGAGCATCAGTTTTGGCCTGATCTATCGATCCTTAAATTTATCGTGGCATATACACGTAATTGTGAGGTAATTAGTCGAATAGGTTTTGAAAATGGAGAGTGTAGGATTATGTGAAATGTCGTATAGTTTTAAGCCAGATTTTAGCTCGTGTAAAAGAAACATTTCTCTGCCTAAATCGGGGAAGGTAGGTCAGCAGCCCATGAAGGAATGTCCATAAGTGGAAGGGACACGCGGCCTGCTTGCTGCCCGCTAGCGTGGACACGTGACACGCCCCAGACGAGTAAGCTCCCATCGTTTGCACTCACTTCCTCCAACGCGGTCACACAGGTCGCGTTGCCACCCCAGTCATTATCCTTGCCTCCACCACGACTGACAGGTGGTCGTCATCTACGCTGTGGAATCATCTGTATGATTCCAATTACAATCCGAGTCATCGTAGACCAAATTTCATTCGTATCCGTAGGTCCGCAGAGGGGCATCGCTTCCATTTGTCATTCCTCACCTCGAATACCCGCGCACGTTCTCTATTATCTGGGGTTTTCAGAGTTTTAACTCCCCCTTAAACTTTCCTGCGTTGTAACTCTGACAGGAGAGCACCCAGCGACCCGATGCGGTCGTGCTTGGCCGACGGCCTGACATCTCCGCGCTCTCCCGTCTCTATCAACCATCCCTTTTCTCCTCCCCCCTCAACCAGTGCCATCCCGTATCATCGCGCCTGCACTCTCCTCCTCCTCCATTCTCATCTTATCCATTCCCTCTTCAATGCACCCGGTCCCAATGGACGTCGCCCACTAGAATTCAGAACGCTCGACCTCTCGCCGGACAAAGGGGGCAAGAAGCCCCACTTCAGTTATCATGTGTCCGTGTTATCCGTTTTCTCTTTTTCATTCCTGGTACGTGCTAGATATATTTCGTTACATGTCGGTGATGAACCGGCGCAAGGAAACAAAATTGTACCTGTCAAACAAATCCAATATTTAGGTTTAATTATTCCTACGCAACCTGTTAAGATGTCTGCCAATCCAGAATATTTGAACGGGCTTAGGTCTGTGTCCGCACATTTTCTACATTGTCCAAGAATGAGCTAACGCTCGCCGCAATGATCGGATGGCGACAGCCACCACGGCTACCTACCCGCTCGCCACAATAGTCCGTGACGGCGACATGACAGCCCTTCCACTGGTCCGCGCTTTGAAGCATGTCTAAATAATTAGATACGGCTCATATCTACCAACTATGTTTTAAATGTGATTCAAAATTTACTTGCCGCGTGTTATGTATAGATTGTATGATAGAATTAAGAATTTTTTGTATGTGTTCATGTGAAAGATTCAAGACTTGTGTGAGAAATTTATTGTTAACATAGCTCAACAGCAACTGATCACGGCCTTTTCTGACGCCACTACACAAATAATCGCCGGTATATGTCCGGTACATCAATTCTCACTAGCTCTTAGATGTACCTCGATAGATGCATTAGCAATTTAGCATAATCAATTTAGCATCATTAGTAGCAGCATTAGCAATTTAGCATCATGTAAGATGCCAATATCCTGCGGCACACATATTACTATTTAAAGTGCTTCTATAAAAATACATGTATTGATAATGTGAATATTATTTAAAGATACCTTTTCACCCCTTGCAAGAAATATTCTCAATCGAACAGAACTATGGGTGAGTGCCCCCCCCCATTGTGGTATACTTACAAGGGGTAGAACTGAACTCATTGGTCAGACTCAATGGAACAGCTCTGCTCCCATATACATACTTGCGGGGGAGAGTAGTAGTCCAAATTGGGCATAACAATAAAATAGGTAACTTATACTTGTGAACATGGATTCCATTTGTGAGAAAACAAATAAGAAAAACATGGTTCCCGAAAAGCACTCTAAATTTAAGTTACATATTTTTCCATGGATTTTTTATTATAAAAGAATTTTCTCTTTTAACACCCCACTTTCAAAAATGTATCCTTTGTGAGATGGAAAACACTCATTAGAATGTTAAAGGGGCAAAACATCCCTTCTTGAGTGGGTTTCGCCTAGATGTGTGTGATCTTTTATCACCTACTAATCAATCATACTCCTCTTGACAATTTTAGGACGTCGTATTCTGAGCTTACCTCGTTCGGAGCATGGTTTGCACCAGCGAAGACCATCCTCGCAAACTGAAAACACTTAATCTTTCTCTTGTACCATATTTTCTTTGATTCTTCGAGCTTCATAAAATTCTGATATTTTATCTGTATTTCATTAGGAGAACTCATTTTAAGTTACATGAATGTGAAGGAGAGAGGAGAAAAGTACTTAAAAGGAATACGACCGAATACTTAATGCTCATCAGATAAGTGATTAGTCTCGGAAACGAAGACGACAGTCTAGTCGTAACTTAATAATGAAAACGTTCTTGTAATTTGCTTAAAAGACTATTATGTGTAAATCAGTAAACAAGTTCGTTTTCCAATTTAATTTTACGTCACTACTTTCTTCATTCAAATACCTTGATGGTATTAAATTCCGTTTAGCAAGATGCATCCCAATCCAACATTAAAAGTAACTGAGTAAAGAATTTTATTAATATATTAATTTATAGATCCTAAATTTCTGCATTGACTAATATACCATTTGAATTAAATGTTAGCTTAGGATTTATGATGAAGTTATATCTAGACTGGGAATTAACTAGTAAAGTAAGTCTTGCTTTACGATATAGGACAGTCTAGCATGAAGGGAAGCACGTTTATACACAATTTAAGTTAGCACATCCACGATTCCTTCCCTGACCGTCTTCCGCCATCTTTTCTCCCACTTCTATTTGCGTAGAACGGTTTACGCCATTTCAACACTGATAAATCATACTGTATGTCCATCAATTCATACTGAAATAATTTTTGTCTGAAGTGACATTGAGGGATAACGACTGTTTGATTGCATTCTTGCTGAACCCATGTTAGTCAAGAGTGGATTCACAAGTGCACATATGACATCTTCAATTTTTTATATGTGCATTTGGACGGAATCAAGGTGGTCATAGAACGGTAGTTTTTCCCTGACTAATAACCAATTGTATAAAATGAGTGAACGAAGGAAGTGAGAAAGAGAAACTGCTATTCCCCCCTTCCCCGACAAAACTTGTGAATCCACTCTTGACCTATGTGGTGGGTTCAGCAAGAATCCAATTTAATGACCAATTTCCCGCAATGTAACTTCAGACAAAAATAATGTCAGAATCAATTGATGGACATACTGTATGATGTTTTTGTGATAAAATGACGTAAACAAGTCCAAAGTCAGTAGAAGTGGGAGAAAAGACTGCGGGAGACGGCCAGGGACGAGATGGAAGCGTGCATGCGCACCACACCTCTAGACTACCGCGTACTCTGTCGCCATTTCACCACAGAAAAATCGCGACAGAGGGCGTAAAGTTGACAAAGTTCCCGGGGTTTGAAAATAACACAGTAACTGCATACCACACTACTTAACGAATAGCATTTCCATTAAAATAGTTTTCGCAACAATACACTTTAAACAACGCGTGGTAAGTTCTTGGAAGTAGTCCTGAAAACCAATTTGTGAAACAGTCTTAGAACTCTTGTCCCATCGGTAGTAACTGCACCAGTGCACCAGCGTTCCCGAATCTCCTCCCCTTCAGATGGATTTTCATCCGCGGAAAGAGAAGTCTGTTGGTGAGAGGTCGGGAGAGAGTAGAGGGAGCTTCAAAGAAGCTAAGATGTGTCCGGGAAGGTAATGTTGAACGTTTGTTTCATTCATTTCATTTGATGGTCGGCACTGCTTCAGCCATCTTCAGTGTTAGCGCGGCCTTCAGAAGAACGTTTATGCCAGGTATGTGTTTTGAATGAAGTTGAATTTTTTTTCCTTCTCCAACAGCTTCTTCCAGCAATTTTAATGTCCCTGAAGGAGATTTGTGTACCAAAATACAAACATTGATATTTGAGCGTTGTTTGGTAGCTTGTTACTCTTAAAAACGACGAACGATCTCTCACGAAGAATAACAAACAGTTACACCGCATGAACAATTATATTGGAGATCATGAAAACTTAATGAATTTGAAGTCATGATTGTGGTAATGTTTCCCACATTCTAATCCAGTGTTTCCCAACGAGGGTTCAACCCCCACAGGGGGACAATCCGATTGTTAAGGGGAGCAGATCGAAAATGGACACGTTCAGAGCTTCAGTTAATCATATGGCGACTACTCTCAGTCGCTACTCGAACTCGGTAAGCGTCCAGAATAAGTAACTTCTGTCCGCCATGTTTGTAGCCGTGATTTCATTGTTAGGCGTTAGTTGAACTACTGGTTATACTATAATCTCAGTTTCTGCAGTGTTTCGCAGTAACATTCAGCATTCATCGTTGGTGTTAATTTGAAATAAGCGCCCGTTAAATTGTTTGAAAAAGTCTTCTTGTTATGATATATAAATGGTATGTAAATTGAATTCGTAATTTTTATTAATTTCAGTTTTAAAATCATCTTTATTGCAGAAAAATTTGTCAAATGAAAAAGTATGGTTTTTGCGGTGGGGTAAATGTGCCGTAATATTTCAATATGCCTTTTATAAGTCTACGTTTACTCCAGTTCATATTATGATTTTTAGTTTTTAATTCATCTTATATTTATTTATTTCAGCCCATAGTGAAATGAGTGGTGCAAGCAAGAAAAAATTCGTCAGTATTCGGAGGAATATTTAAAATTTTGTTTCATACCCGCTGTTCACGATGGACGTTCACCTTTTTGTCATTTATGCCAACAATGCTTGACCAACGAATCAATGAAACGAGGTCGTCTTGAAGCACATTTGAAGATGAAACATAACGCTCATATTAATTCAGATTTCAATTACTTTCAAACTTTAAAGAAAATTTTTGAAAAAAAAGAATAACATTAAAGTCTCTATTTACTGCTCATAATGCAATGATCAATCGTACTCTTGAGGTTAGTTATCAAATTTCATTACTCATCGTTAAATCTGGGAAAAGTCACACTATAGGGGAGAATTTAATCAAACCATCAATATCAGCAGTTCTTTAAACGGTTCTGGAAAAAGATGACAACGACGTTAAAGCTATGCCACTCATTAGAAAGCACCATTACCTCCAAAGACATATGTAGTAAGCTAAAAAAATTACTTAGATGTCAATAATATTCCAATGAAAAATATAACATCTTGTGCTGCAGATGGTGCTCCTAATATGATGGGGAAGAAAAATGGTTTCTTAAAATTGATGAAAGATGAGAATCCAGAAATGCTTCTTGTGCATTGTTATTCATAGGGGAAACCTGATAGCTAAAAACATTTCACCTGATCTAAATGAACTACTAAATTTAGTTATAAAGTGTAATAATGCTATTAAAGATAGTGTCAAATGTGAACGTCTCTTCAACTTATTTTGTGAAGAACAAAATGAAGACCATGTGAGACTTTTACACAGAAGTAAGATGGTTCTCAAAAGGAAACTGCTTGAAAAGATTTATGGAACTATTTGATACTCATGATGATATTTTAAACAACAAACTTGAAATGAAAATTCCGTTGACGGTCGATGGTACGGCATTTGTGAGTTATATTTCCAATATATTTGAAAAACTAAATGTATTAAATAAACAGCTTCAAGGAACAAATAAAACTCTTGTAGATGCAAAAGCGAAGATATTTGGTTTCATTACCTTTATTGAATTGTGTCAGACATATATTTACAACAAAAGTCTTGAAAAGTTTAATTGGTTCCAAAAATGTGAAGTGACTGATACATGTGTAGCTGTTATAGTCGATCATTTGAAAATTTTATCAGCTGAAAATTTAAAAGAAAGATTTTCTGATTTGAAACAAATTGATTTCCCAACATGGATGACGCAGCAAATGCTAGTGGATTTGTCTCATATTTCAAATGCGTAGTATCAAGAAGAACTCGCAGAAATGCAAAATGATGAGCCAATTAAAACTTTATTTAACATAAAAAGAGCGATGGTATGGCTTGGTGAGGAAACCGAAATCAAATATTTAGCTGAATGCGGATTTAGTGCCATATATGATTTGCTGCTAAAGGAATGAAATCGGCTGGATATAACAAAACGGGGAGACTTGATACTGAAGTTAAGTAAATTGGAACCTTATATAAAATCTCCTTGCAGTAAGCATCAAGCGCAAGGATCTCACTAAATTTAAATAATAAATAATTACTTATAATTAAAATAATATAGAAAAATCCTTCATTAA